>JAQGAV010000760.1:0-27393 GCA_034691345.1 Phasmarhabditis papillosa
ATACATTATAACTATGCATATTATTGGTATTATCTCAACTTCACTAAATATTTTATGCGGTTATCTTATAATTAGACATTCTACACCACAAATGAAAGGTTTCAAATATTATTTGTTAGCTTTTCATATAATGGTTACCATCGACGACGTGACGATAAACACTATACTAGTTAGTTTTCAAAGACAAATCGAAAAAGGCAAGTTAATTTGTTTTTAGATTCCGATATTATATCTTCCAAATTTGATGGGTCATCCTGCTGGTCTAGTGAAGTATATAGATCTTCCTATTACTTGGGAATTGTATTCAACATTTGCAGTCTTCTTAGTTATGCTCGTGCTAGGGGCCGTTATGTTTTTCAATAAAATGCAGGCTTCTGAAAGCAACTAAAAGAGGCTACTTAGTGAGTTGTAGCATTTTTGAAATTATGAGAAGTTACCTAACATCGTACCGTAGAATATTTCAAGACATCAAATAATGTTTGCTAATTAAAAGAAAAACACCTGTCATTAAGATTAAAAGTCAATAGTCAAGATTTTTAGATTATCTTATTAGTTCATGGTTTTTCAAACTTTATTGCAGTGGCAGTCGCCTATAGTGTACCGGGCAAGTACGAGGACAGCTACCAATACTACGTAAAGGTGAGATAAAATGTTTTGTGTAATAGAGTTCCAAAAGTAATATAGTTAAGTTTAGCGATTTCAACTCAGTTTAAAGATTTTGGAACTATACTACTTTAGTTAAGAAGTGTATTAAGGTTAAGTGTGGTATTTAATTAAAATGAATATAAAACCTTTTGTTTATGTAAATGTTTGACCAGCCCATTTTGAACAAACTTTAGCAGGTCTCAATTATTCTATGTGATTTAGGAATATCCCTGTCTCTACGATGTTCTGACAGAAAGTCCAATATTGGTTCTAGATAATTTGAATCCTGCTGTGACTTCTTTAATTACTGTTCTTCTTACTTTGATTACAGTAAATGTCACTATTGCTACATTCTCTGTTCTAATACCAATTCACTTTTTACATAAAGCAAATGCAATATCGGAAATAACCAGAAAATCGCAGAGAAAGTTTATTTATCATCTAGTTTTACAGGTATTATTGCATGCTATTCTAATGTTATTGAAAAGAAAGAGCCCGCGTATTCTGCTAAGTTTTTGAGAAAGTTACGTGTTTAGAATACTTTGGGAAACTAATGCAAAATGGGATTTTCAAATTTTTAATACGGCCTCTTTACTTTTAAATCGGAGTGTACCGTGCAAATAATTTATTGTGTTCTTGTGATAATTCATCACTTTGATATTGCTAATACTCTAATTACAAATGTATTCTTTCAGGTCATTGGCCCAGTTGCTGGTTTAGGTATCTCTCTATCTATAGTTCTTATTGGAGGAGTTGTGAAGATGCCAAATATAAAATGTGAGTATGGGACCCTCTAGCCTAATATTCGGAAGTAATGTCCTCCGAACTGGCTGGTTAAGGTTTAATTTTAATTACAACAAATGAACAGATATGGGCCTTTATAGCTAACTCTTTACTTTTTCTTCAGACATGGGCAACATTCTGGGCTATGCCGGTGCAACTCACGGAGCTTTCAGCTCAACGATGATTATCTATTTCAACAAAAGTTATAGAAAACAATTCAGAAGTAAGCTAAATGAATGAAATACTTGTTGATAAAAACCAGCGAAAGATTTAATGATATGAGTGCCTTAGCTGATGAATTTTATACTGTTTGAGCTTTTCCGAAAACTCATATAATATATTTTAGGAATGACTGACTTGTTTGCAAACTCAACACAGATACGTGGGACAGGTAGCTCTTTTCAATAAAGGAGCTTTAAAACGTTCATTTTCGAATAAACGTTTGTACTTAGAAATGATTGAAATTATTCCAGTTTTCCATTCAGTAGGAGGAAAACACAATATTAACAGAAACAAGTTGAAGGGTTCCAAACCATGGAAGGCAATGATTTTAGGAGGCGAACTGCATTTTTAAAGGACTATAGTCCATAACTAGCTAGTCGACGGATGAATCATATGCAGGGGTGTACTGTAGAATCTAGAAGGAGAGCGGAAATCCAATGAAAATGTACAAGGACCCGAAATAATTGTGCCTCTAGCCGCCGCAATAGGCCTTTAGCCGCACGCCATTCGTCCGTCGACTATAGCTAATCGGCTCAATTTCTTTATATACCGTTTTATTATAGTATTCTTTATTAAACTAAAAGCAGGCGAACAAATGATACAGCAAGAAATTTATATAGCGGTTCTACGTGTTCAATATGAACAAATGTGGCTGTTTGCAAATTCGAGGAAGCCTGAAACAAGTTATTTATTGTCAAATGTTAAATGTTTTAAAGTTTAATAATTACAAACATTTTAAAAATAAGTTGAACTATTTTTAAAATACTCATATTGATAACTCTTTGCAGCTTGCATTGCTAACTTAACTTAGTCTGAGCACTCTTCGATCAATTCTTTTACAATTTTTTCGAAAACCGCTTTCGCAATTAGGTTTGTCTTTTCCATTGGTTTGAGTACATCAGTGACACAACTTGTTGGATCGTCAACTTCTCTACAAAAATCCAATACATCAAAAAAATCCAAAAAATCTAAATATATTGCGGTGAATATAACAGTCATTATAGCAAAGAAAGTTATCCCATGTTTCGTCCCCCCGAAGACTGAATGTCAGAAAGGAGCCGTCTGTGCTAAGAGGATTCCGGAATGAATAGCCGTAAACGGGCGCCGAAGAAATCCAGAGTTACTGCGTGATGTGTAGGATTACAGGAAACAAATATCTATTATAACTTCACGGATCAAATGATTCCATCCCCTTCGTTCTATCCTTGTACTTCTTGACGAGCTTCCTGGTGATTAACGAGAAAAAATATAATTGAAATACTGCGTCAAGCGACAGACACGTTTTTAATAGAGGCGAGCCCTTGCAAACTATTAAATACGTTGAATAGTGAATAAATTCGCGCGACAGGTGGTTTTACATACAAAAAGTATTAAACATTCTTAGAATCAATTTCTAATTCACAATTGTCGTTTAGAATTAAATCACCTGCATTTCTAAAAGTCCCTTAAAACGTAAATTCCTGAATTAACTCAAAATGCATCCAGCTTGTGATGTAATACGTGACCATTCTTTATACATTATATCTATGCTTTCATGTTATTTTATTATGTTCCAAACTTGATTACAATTTCTCCCTTTAACGTGATTCGAATACGATAAGCAATATTTCAAGCTAGGATATTTCATTTAATGCATATTTTTCACCAACTCTGTCTAATTCGAATTCTTATAATCTACTTAGATTTTTAAATGGATCCCGCTTGCGATGTTATCCGTGATCATAGTTTGTATATACTTGTAATGCATATTGCTGGTATTATCTCAACTTCACTAAATATTTTATGCGGTTATCTTATAATTAGACATTCTACACCACAAATGAAAAGTTTCAAATATTATTTATTAGCTTTTCATATAATAGTTACTATTGATGACACAGCTATTCATACGATTATAGTAAGTTTACATCAATTGGATTAAAACAATTTTCCGGAATTTCCTTTCTAAAGGTTGCCTAATCTTGTATTGCAATATGTTCATAAATTGAAAGAGTTTATTTCAATTTCAGATTCCTATAATATACTCTCCACATTTGATGGGTCGACCCGCTGGACTAATCAAGTATACTAATGTTCCTATTACTTTGATTTTGTACACGGGATTTGCAGTTTTTCTTATTATGTTGGTGTTGGCCGTTTTTATGTTCTTTAATAGAATGCAGGCCGTTTTACTAAATAATCATGCACTAAAAGCCAGTAGGAAAATCTATTGGGTAAGTAAAACAAACATTCTTATATAATGTTTAGCTAGATGGCATGCAGCATACGATTTTAAGTCTTTATTTAGCTGGGCGGTAAGTTATTTTTATTGCACGTTTCTCGTGCTTATGTATCAATTTATTAGGTTTATTTTGTGAAATAGGGCTTGAAAGAGGACAGACAGCATAAGTTGGGACTCGTGGCAGTAATGAGCGCACGCGCTCCCGTAAACGCAGCGTATAGGAATGTAATTTTTTTCGTCTTAGTACAAACTGTTGAGTTTCTAGTTTACTCTACTAATACATGGACTTTTGAACTCTGCTGCAGTGGCAATTGCGTATAGTGTTCCTGGCAATTATGAAGAAACATATGAGCAATATATAAAAGTAAGAGGTTTGCTTATTTATATTAAACACAGAGTTATTCTGTCATACGTACACAATCAGCTAAGATTTATATCGTTTCATGTATACTGCGCCATTAAATTCAATTTTTTAAGTCCACAAAGAACGTTAGAATTCACCCACATTTCACTGGTTAGACATACATATATAGGGTTTTGAAAGAGTGAAGAAGGCGTGTCGTCTGCGTTCTTTTTTTTGAAAAGTAACGTACTTAGCAAACTTTGATGGACAAAGGGTTGAAAAATAGGCCTTTATATAATCATATACCTCCATGAACTATTTAGGATTACCTCTGCCTAAATGATGTGCTTACTGCAGGACCAATACTGGTTCTAGATATCCAAAATCCAGCAGTCATTGCCCTAATTTTACTTATCACAACATTGATTATTGTTAATGTCACTATTGGCATAATTTGTGTAATAGTACCAATATACTTTCTGCGTAGGACCAAATCTATTTCAGAAATAACAAGAAACTCGCAGAGAAAGTTTATTTCTCATCTTGTTTTACAGGTAAGAAAATACAAAGGTATTAAAGGCACGGTCAAATATTGTTTTAGTCCGTTTTCATACCTCGACTGCAAGCGCCGTTTTCCATTCAAATAATTGCCTTTTTCTTTGGAAAGCCCGCCATCGCGGCACGCTAACTACAAACGGCACGTGCAGTCTGGGTATTAAAACAGACTATAGTTTTTTAGTGTTTTATTCGATTAACATCTTTAATTTAGTTGAAATCTCGAAACTAAATTCTTCCAAATTGAATTTGACAAAAGTTTATCGGATTTTTGAATTTGAGTTGATAACACGACTTTTTTATGTTAACATTTATTGGACACGGTTTATGAACGTTGGAAATATGTTTAAGAACTTTGTTTCACTCCAATAAAAAGTATGTTTATTCATTTTTACGAAACAAAAGATCACAGCTGTTAGAAGTGAAGAAGTGAGATCAGGGAACCATAGGAAGTGGGACTTTATAGCCCATCACCCAGGGAGTGGAGGCGGCAAATCAAAATAAATTTGCGACTTTTCGTTCTTCAGGGGGATTCGAACCATAGTCTATGGTTCGTCCATAGACCTCTAGTTTATGAGGCGCAATTTCTGACCATTGAGCCACCACAATAAGGTGAACATTTTTTAGGTAGCTGTTCCCGTGCTAGTGTTGGGTACATCGTTTATGCTTATGTTACTCGGAGGAGCAGTAAAGATGCCTAATATTAAATGTATGTGTTTAATTTTAAATAGTTTCTTCATAATTCTTAGACCTTACTCATATAGTGGATTTAAAGAGTAGGGAGGCGTGTATTCTACTTACTTTTATAAGAAAGTTGCGTATTTTGGAGGCATCAAAGGAAGGCTCAGTGGATTTATGGGAGTGGAAAGTTATGAAACTATCCAAAACTAAAAGGGTTTGAGGGATTAGATGGTGGTAAACAAGAGTATTTTACAAGAAATAATAGTACAACATTATACGGTAGCACGCCAGCTATTTCTCAAATAGCTTGCACAAAAGTGTTGCCAAATTAGTCTTTACTTTTTTATATATCTACATTTCTGGCACACACTTTTACTTATAGATATGGGCAATGTTGTTTGCTACGCCGGTGCTACACATGGTATTTTTAGTTCAATTATGATTATATATTTTAATAAAAGTTATAGAAAACAATTCACTAGTAAGTTTTATATATAAAAGTAAATGATCATGACAATATTCTTATAGAATAGAATATAATGGATTTATTGTTTCATAGGACCTTAAAATACACAAGCAAAACAATATATACTTAATTGTTTTTATTTACAGAAATGACTCGAATCTTCGAAGCTTCTTCGGTTAGAGGATTAACATAACATTGTATGCAGAATAATGGTAGTACTGAGAAATTTTACAAGGCCTATCAAGAGTTCACAATTTTAATCTATATTAAAATACTGTATACTTATATTACTTAAAGAAACTTGTTTTCGATTTTTTAGGTGTATTTTAATTAATAGAACATATATCACTGATTATTACAGCAACAATTGTTTTCAATAAAAAATAACGGTATTCGAATAAAAAAGCCTACAACAAGTTCCCTTAAGTCATCATATATCACTTGGAATGATGCTATATGCATAACATATATTGTCTAGTATCGAGTTATTCTTGAATCTAATCGTGTATAGGTCCGAATAAAAGATTTTGCCTCTACATATTTATTGAGACAATACAAAGTATTTTCCCGGTTACTCCTGGAATAAACACCTGAAACGCTCACAATGCCAACGCTGGTTCAGATTTGTAATTCAATGGTGGTAGAATGCTCGACTAAAGAAGTCTCGCTATTCTCCTCCCCTTCGCATAATCCAATCTAAGGTACCCAAATACAAGAACAATAAGAAACATATATAAGATTTATGGAGACGTAAATATAAGGAGACGTTTACACAAAGAATAATGCTACAGCTGGTACTGCCTAACTGTGTTGCGCATCACGATCAGTACGCAAATTACTAAAACTAACGCAGGCTAGGTTGAGCTGTTAGCAAGAGAACTTACAATTTATAATATACAAGAGATCAACACAAATATAAATATGTAAAGGTAACGAACGTAGATGCAATGTGCTTCGACGAACGCACTGCATCAAGTTACGAAAAGAAGCGAGTCGACCTGGGCGTGGCCTCAGTTGATGCTCAGGGAATTAGGTGTGCAGGTCTTCTGTCCATCGCCCCGAGACGTAGCCAAATGGGCCATCTTTGTGGAATTGAACCGCTCAAACTCTTGCTTGAAATGTCAAGATATACTGTCAGATATATCGTTAAGATATTTCCAGCACAATATTATGAGATTATTCCTGAATATTTCAAAATCTTTTAAACTTATTTCTATAATGTTTGTTAAAATAAATATTTAGAGCAGAGCTAAAGACTCCGTGTTGCTCCAGCAAAACAACAAATATTCCCAACATCTGAGTTGAAAGGCGCATTTTAACGAAATAATTCGTATTGAAATACTAAACATTGTAATCAGGGCATCTCAAACCGACAGTCACCTTCAGCAGACTTTTTAAAAGTTGCAAACTTAAAATCAAAACAGAAATACTGAAATAAGATGCTTCACTATATACATTTTCCCCATCACTAATCCGATTATAGTTAGCATTCTTAATTGTTCCTTTTTTTTGATCATAATTAATAAGTTATGCTCATATATCATTGTTATTCAATATTATAAAGAATTTAGAATGAAAAAAAAAGAAATACATTTATTATTTATTAATATTATTAAAAAGCAGGTGTTTCACTTCAACATTAATTAAGAACACGCAGTGTTCCAAACTGGGGTACAATTACTCCCTTTTATATGATTCGAATAGATAAGCAATAATTCAATCTTCTAGGATATTTCATTTAATGCATATTCATCACTAACTCTGTCTAGTTCGAAATCTCAGAATCCACTTATATTTTCAAATGGATCCCGCTTGCGATGTTAACCGTGACCATTCTTTATATATTCTTGCAATGCATATTATTGGTATTATCTCAACTCCACTAAATCTTTTGTGCGCTTATCTTATAATTAGATATTCTACACCACAAATGAAAGGTTTCAAATATTATTTATTAGCTTTTCATATTATAGTTACTATTGATGATACAGCTATTCATACAGTTATAGTAAGTTCATATAAGTTCATACTACCATGTGGATGCAACGAATTTCCACACAGTAAAGCCCCTCCCTTAGGGTGAGGAGGAGGGCTCCGCGGTGGGTCCGACGCCGAACAATAAAAAAATATAGAAATATATAGTGAAATCCCGAGAAAATCCCGTAAAATTCGAGTATTCTGAAAATACTCGCCGTCTTTTTTAAATCCTGACTAACTCTTGAATATTCTGAATCCTACCAAATGATTACATAATTATCTCAATAAATGCTGTCTCGATGGACTGAAATTATCCAGAATCTCTCAATTAGCAATATTTCGTTTCAATTTTTTGATCAACAACTTCGGAAACAACTGATTAACATTTTTTGAAAAAGACTTGACTGGCTAATTGACTGACTCTAACCTTCGAGAAACTAGGTGATTGACTATAGCCACTCAGTCATAGTCATGTATTACCCAACACTGGGTTACATCAATTGGATTAATACTATATTCCGCAAGATTTCTTTCTATCGGTTGCCAAACCTTGTAGTGCAATTTGTTCATAAAGAGTTTACTACAATTTCAGATTCCCGTAATATACTCTCCAAATTTGATGGGCAGACCCGCTGGACTAATCAAGTATACTAATGTTCCTTATACTTGTATTTTTTACACGGGATTAGCAGTTTTTCTTATTATGTTGGTGCTGGCAGTTTTTATGTTTTTCAATAGAATGCAGGCCGTTTTACCAAATAATCATGCACTGAAAGCCAGTAGGAAAATCTATTGGGTAAGTAAAACTATCGATTGTGTCTCTATTTAGCTGGAGGGGAAGTAATTTTACTTGAAAAAGTTATTTTACTTAGGGGTCTTAGATAGACCCCTTTACGGATGGCATAGTGAGTTGGCCCAAGGCCAGCCTAAGTTGAGACCTTCCCTTGGTTAGTAGAGACTGATGATATTGTAGTATACTCTACTAATACATGGACTTTTGAACTTCACTGCAATGGCAATTGCGTATAGTGTTCCTGGTAATTATGAAGAAACATATGAGCAATATTTAAAAGTAAGAAATTTGCTTATATATAATAAACACATATTTTTATGTACGTATTCTATCAGCTAAATTTGACATCTTTTTATTTTATAGTCTACTCCGTAATTAAACTCAAACTTCATATGAGAAGTTACAAAAGACGCAAAGAAAGTTGCAATTCACTCGCAATTCATTAGATATATAGGGTTTTGCAAGAGTGAAGAAGCGGTGTCGTCTGCGTTCTTTTTTTTGAAAAGTTACGTAGTTAGTAAACTTTGATGTAAAACGGGTTGAGAAATGGGCCTTTATTTAACCATATACCTCCATGAACTACTTAAGGATTACCTCTGCCTAAATGATGTGCTTACTGCAGGTCCCATATTTGTTCTGGATACCCTAAATCCAGCAGTCATTGCCATAATTATACTTTACACAACATTGCTTTTTGTTAATGTCACTATTGACATAATTTGTGTTTTAGTACCAATATATTTTCTGCGTAGTACTAACACTATTTCAGAAATAACAAGAAAATCGCAGAGAAAGTTTATTTCTCATCTAGTTTTACAGGTGAAAAAATTAAAACGTATTAAAGGAAACGATTTTTAAGATTGTTACGGCCCGGTTTAATGCCTATAGTGCAATCGCCGTTGGTAGTTAACGGGCCACGATGACCGGCTTTCTATTAAAAACTGCAGGCTAAATTACAAAAATTAACTTCTCTTTGGGAAGGTCGCTAACTAGAAACGGCGGTTGCACTCTAGGTATTAAAACGGACTATACTTAATTTCAGTTCAGTGTTTTTTTTATTTGATTAACCTATTTAATCTGAGTTGAAATCTCGAAAGTGAAGTCTTCCAAATTGAATTTGATAAAAATGTATCGGATAACTTCTGTGCTGCAAAGCTACAGCTTGTTAGCACGTGATTTGGGCTTATTTCGGTGAAGGTCTGCGCCCGGATGCGTCTCGCCACGAAACTACAGTAACCCGCAATATATCGATTTGTGTTACGTGTAATACGTCGTTAGTTTTTCTCTTTGATTTCTTTGTATATAATATTTTGAATCATCGGGAGTTTATAAATCTTGTATATTAACTTGCTTTCGTCTTTCGCGGGAAAGTAGTGTTGAACCTCTAGACTAAGTGGTGAAAAGATTCTTCTTCATTCGTTCATTTGTTGTATGAAGCACACTCGGTCTGGTTGCTATGCTGTTCGCCGTTCCTCTCGATATGTGGCAGACTGTAATTGAGATACGGTGGCTCTTTGGCCTCCGCAGCAATCTTCTTCCACAATCATCGGGTGGAAGGCCAGGAAACCAAGACGGTCAGAGAGGGACAAATTGTAAGCGCAAAAGGCAGTGTAGGCGCCGAACAACTTCTATGAATTTTGGTCGACTACACGAGGTTTTAAGTTAACATTTGTTATACACGTTTAGAAAGCTTGAAATGTGTATAGAAGTTTGTTTCACTCAAATAAAATCAAACTATTTTTAGGTGACTGTTCCCGCTCTAGGGTTAGGTGCATCTTGTATGCTTCTGATATTCGGAGGAGCAGTAAAGATGCCGAATATTAAATGTAAGCGTTTAATTTTAAATATTTTCTTCACAATTCTAAGAACAGCCTAAGAACTAAGAACTCATACAGTGGATTTCAAGAGAAGGGAGGCGTGTCTACCGCTTATTCGTATAAGCAAATTCCGTATGTATTACGCATCAAAGGAAAAAGTTGGCTAAGTCTTTACTTTTTTTATATATATCCGAATTTCGGGCACACATTTCTACTTTTAGACATGGGCAATATTTTTTGCTACGCCTGTGCAACTCATGGTATATTTAGTTCAATTATGATTATATATTTTAATAAGAGTTATAGAAAACAATTCGCGAGTAAGTTTTATATATCAAAGTTAATGATTATGGCAATATTCTTACTGCAATTTTTTTACAGAAATGACTCGAATCTTTGAAGCTTCTACGGTTAGAGGATTATCATAATACTGAGAAATTTTACAAGGCCTATCTAGAGTTAACAATTTGAATCTAAATAAACAACGCCATTCAAAATTCCGCATACTTATACTCTTTAAAAAACTTGTTGTCGATATTTTCGAGTCTATTTTAATTAATAGAACATATACATATCACTGATTATTCTAGCAAAAATTGCTTTCACTAAAAAATAAGCCTACAACAAGTTCCTGTAAGTCATCATATATCACCTGGAAAGATGATATGTACATAACATATATTGTCAAGCATCGAATTATTGTTGAATCTAATCGTCTAACTAAAGAAACGGGTACCCAATAACAATTGTATAAGTCCGAATAAAAGATTTTGCCTCACCATATTTATTGAGAGAATGCAAGGTATTTTCCCGGTTACGCCTGGGACAAGCCAACGGTGGTTCAGATTTGTGGTTCAGTTGTGGTAGAATGCTCGACTTAGGAAGTCTCTCTATTCTCCTCCTCTTCGCCGAATCCTATCTAAAGTACCCAAATACAAGAACAATAAGAAATAGATATAAGATTTATGGAGACGTAAATAGAAGGAGACGTTTACACAAATAAACGAATTTTGACGTTTTTTTACATTTTCACCATCACTAATCGACTATTGTTGACAGTCTTAATTGTTCCTTTTTTGCTCATAATTACTAAGTTATGCCAATATATCATTGTTATTCAATATTATAAAGAATTCAGAATGAAAAAACGAACAAATACATTTATTATTTATTATTATTATTAAAAAGCAGGTGTTTCACTTCAACATTAATTAAGAACACACAGTGTTCCAAACTTAGGTACAATTTCTCCATTTTACTTGATTCGAATACGATAAGCAATATTTCAAGCTAGGATATTTCATTTAATACTTGTTTTTAAACAACTCTGTCTAATTCGAGTTCTTACGATCTACTTATTATTAGGATTTTAAATGGATCCCGCTTGCGATGTAATCCGTGATCATAGTTTGTATATACTTACAATGCATATTATTGGTATTATCTCAACGTCAATAAATATTTTATGCGGTTATCTTATAATTAGACATTCTACACCACAAATGAGGAGTTTCAAATATTATTTATTAGCTTTTCATATTATAGTTACTATTGATGATACAGCTATTCATACCGTTATAGTAAGTTCATATAAGTGTTGTGTATATTCAGAATCCTAACAAATGACTAGTATTGCTTTTCAAATGAACAGATGGAATACAGAATCTCTCAATTAACAATATTTCGTTTAAATATGTAATTTTTATTAGGTTTATTAACTACGTAAACAACTGGTTAAATTTTTTGACTTCGGCTTATAAAAACAAGACTTACTTATCACCTGACAAACTATGACCTTCTAAAAAACTGGGTGACTGACTATATAGCCATGAAGATGACTATAGTAAGTCAGTCATAGTCATGAACTATAGTCTGTCTTCAAACCTATGGTCCGCGCTGATAGAATCGAATTTATGATAGAATGAAGAGTTGTGATTATAAATATATGAAAAACCAGCAAATAAAGCATGTTAAATAGGCAAAATGGTATTTATTGCTTTCAGCCGTCAGGCAACAATTAATTGATTTTACGCGCCCGTTACCCTATCTCTGCAACGGCGCGCAGACCGTGGGTTTGAAGACAGACTATACCTTTTTACTTTACATCAATTGGATTAAAAACTATTTTCCGGAAGTTTCATTTCTAAAGGTTGCCTAATCTTGTATTGCAATTTGTTTATAAATTGGTAGAGTTTACTACAATTTCAGATTCCCATAATATACTCTCCATATTTGATGGGTCGACCCGCTGGACTAATCAAGTATACTAATATTCCTTATACTTGTATTTTGTACTCGGAACTTACAGTTTTTCTTATTATGTTGGTGTTGGCAGTTTTTATGTTTTTCAATAGAATGCAGGCCGTTTTACCAAATAATCATGCACTGAAAGCCAGTAGGAAGAGCTACTGGGTAAGTAAAACAAACAAGGTCGATAGTTATTTTATTGATCGAAAAATTGCCGTAGGGATGTTTTCAAACTTTATTAGATTTGTTTTTCTAAACGGAGCTCGAACAAATGAAGACAGCATACGTTGGGAATCGGGGCAGCAATGAGAGCACGAGCTGGCGTAAACGCAGGGCTGCCATTCTAAAAAGCTCTTCTGGTGGAGATTTTTTCGACTTTCAAAATTCATGTATAATTGTAACAACCTTTAGAATCAATAGAATTTTTTTTTGGAAAACTTTCAGTGATGATGGAATCTGAAAATTACATCCTGAATAAGGTAAACCTTTTACGGAAACGTCTTTTCACTCGAAAATGACTTTTCGGTGAAGCATTTTAAGTGTGAAACGTTTACAATTTTCCGTCCCTACGGTCTTAGTACAAACTGTTGAGATTCTAGTTTACTCTACTAATACATGGACTTTTGAACTTTGCTTCAGTTGCAATTGCGTGTAGTGTTCCTGGCAATTATGAAGTAACATATGAGCAATATTTAAAAGTAAGAAGTTATATATTAAACAACTATTTATGCTGTCATTCGTATTCTATGAGCTAAATTTTATATAGTTTTATTTGATAGTCAAAAGAAAGTTATAAATCACCGCATTTCATTAATTAGGCTTACATATATAGGGTTTTGCAAGAGTGAATAGACCCTGACAACTGAGTATTTCTTTTTTTAGAAAGTTACGTAGTTAGCAAAAATTCATGGAAAAAGGATTGCGAAATGGGCCTTCATATAAACATATTGTTCGGCGCAAACACTGTATTCTGCGCTTACAATTTGTCCCTCTCTGGCCTTCTTGGTTTCCTGGCTTTGTACCCGATGATTGTGGAAGAAGCTCGAGGCGGGGGCCAAACCATCAGCTACCGTCACTCAAATGCATTTTGCCACATATCGAGAGAGGAATGGCGGACAACATAGCAACCACCCCGAGTGTGCAACATACAACTAATGAACGAACGAACAAAGAATAAAGAAGAAGAACTATCCTAATCTTTTCCCCCATTGGTTTAGAAGTTCTTAAAGGAACACATATATCCCGAGAAATACGAAAGCAAGATTAAATAAATATTCAATATTTATAAATTCCCGACCAAATTACAATGTACAAAGAAAACAAACAAAAACCCCGAAGCGTCGCGCACGCAACAAAAACGACATACAACTAACAATAAATTCCGTGTTTATCATTTTGAGCCAACGTCTGGGCCGCATTGCGTGTTACTGTATTTTCGTTGCGAGACCGACCCGGGCGCAGACCTTCATCGAAATACGCTCAAATTGGGTGCGAAAAAGCTGTAACATTGCAGTACACATATACCTTCATGAACTACTTAAGGATTACCCCTGCCTAAATGATGTGCTTACGGCAGGTCCGATAGTGGTTCTAGATATCCAAAATCCAGCAGTCACTGCACAAACTATACTTCTCACAACATTGATTATTGTTAATTTCACTATTGCCATAATATGTGTCCTAGTACCAATATACTTTCTGCGTAGTACTAACACTATTTCAGAAATAACAAGAAAATCGCAGAGAAAGTTTATTTCTCATCTAGTTTTACAGGTAAAAAAACAAAAACGTATTAAAAGCACGGTTCAGTCAAAGATTGTTACGGTCCGTTTTCATACCTCGACTGCAAGCGCCGTTTGTAGTTAACAGGCCACGAGGACGGGCTTTCCATTCAAAAAATTGCATTTTTCTTTGGGAAGCCCGTCATTGCGGCACGCTAACTAAAAACGGCGCATGCAGTCTAGGTATTAAAACGGACTATACTTACTTTTACTGTTTTATTCGATTACCATATTTAATCTGAATTGGAATTTCGAAACTAAATTCTTCCAAATGGAATATGATAAAAGTTTATCGGATGTTTTTTTAATTTTAGTCGATTACATGACATTTTTATGTTACAATTAGTTAAACACGGTTACAAACGTTTGAAATATGATTAAGAAGGTTGTTTCACCCAGAGAAAATCAAATTGGTTTTTAGGTAACTATTCCCGCGCTAGGGTTGGGTGCATCTTTTATGTTTTTGTTACTCGGAGGAGCAGTAAAGATGCCAAATATTAAATGTATGAATTTTATTTTAAATAGTTTCTTCGTAACTCTTAGACCTTACTCATATTGTGATTTCAAGAGTATGGAGGCGTATCTTCTGTTTATTTTTATAAGAAAGTTGCATAAAGTATGTCGCCAGATGCTGGCACAGTGCTCGCATAATTCATTCATTTAACCTCTTTTGAAAGAACTTTTCAAAAGTAAAATTTCATAAATGAACTTATATATAGTCAGCGCCGAGACTAATAATGGAGTGTCACATGTCACTTGCGTATTTATAGGATTTTTCATACCGTAGCTACAGGCGAATTGCACGCGCGTACTTGCAAAGTACACTATTTAACAGAGAGTAGCCGCCAGATGATAGCGCGGTGCTCGCAAAGGGGGGTTCAGATGAGCATTGAATTATTAACACTCCATCATTACTCTTGGCGCTGACTATATGCATCAAAGGAAAAAGTGTTGAAATGAGTCTTTACTTTTTTTTCTGCATGTATCCGAATTTCTGACATACATCTTTTCTTTTAGACATGGGTAATGTTGTTTGCTACGCCGGTGCTACACATGGTATATTTAGTTCAATTATGATTATATATTTTAATAAGAGTTATAGAAAACAATTCACTAGTAAGTTTTATATATCAAAGTTAATGATTATGGCAATATTCTTACTGCAATTTTTTTTACAGAAATGACTCGAATCTTCGAAGCTTCTTCTGTTAGAGGATTATAATAAAGAGACAATTAATTTACAAACCCTATCAAGAGTTTACAATTTGAATCTTAATAAACAAGACAATTCAAAATACTGTGTACTTATTCAATATCATATATCACTTGAAATATGCTATATACATAGCATATATTGTCTAGAATCTAGAAACTAATCCCTCAAAATATATTGTCTGCATCAGAACTAGGTTTGCAGCGCACTATCCTACAAAGCAGCGGGGTTGTGAAAAAGTAAATGAAAAATCAGTGAATGGGGGACTTTTTCAAAAATACATTCATTTTAATCTATCATCGCTTCTACAAGATGCAGCGCTAGAGCTCTTGTGCGCGCCATTCGTACTCTCGCGCCCCAATGATACTTTGATCCACGTGGATCCTTCTGACCCGTTTGGGTTATATTTGTAAGCATAATCATGTTCATATCATAATCATAATCATAATAATCATATTAACGACCATTAGAGTATTAAAAGTCATTTTATTATTTAATAAATATATTATTTAGTTGCTAGGTTTGTTATTGTTTGTATTGTGATTAGTATTGGCTACGATTAAGTTCGAAGGCCTAATTATATTCTCATACGTTCATATACGAACCGCTCTACCCGTTGATACAGATTATCTGCAAACCTTCATATAGAGTTGGTAGCTAGCATCATAGTTACTAGGTACACTATAAGCTACTGCTACTATAAGGAAGTTTGTTAGTCCATAAACTAGAAGACAAATCTGTAAAATTTATAGTTATTTATTCAAGTTTCAATTAAATTGCTTCAAACAAGACGCAAAAACTTGAGGTACTGAAACTTGTTAACTTTCCAATTGTTATTAGCAGGTAAAATAGCTTGCATCCTATTAAATAACATAAAAACTCCAAGCACAAGCATTATAAGAAAGACAGCGATACCCGGATAGAGACACCAGGTAATCGGAAAACCTAAATATCCCATTAAACCAGCAGGCGGACCCATCAAATGAGGAAGATATATAATGGAAATCTGAAATTTGCCGTACTATTTATACTCATATATTAGATTTTATTAAATAATGAAAGCAATGAAAGATTCACTACAAAATTTGCCTGTTTTAAATTTATATTGGTTAATCCCATTTTCTCTTTTCAGGGGAAACCTCCTTCTATTTTGTTGCCTACATAGATGTAGTCGGTTTCAAAAGTAATACGGCCGTGTTAATAAGCAGGAGTGTTGCAATATTTTATCTGACTATCAGTAAGGCAGAGCATAAGCAAGTTTGCATTCTTCTGATACCGCGCGCGTGGAATGCAAGGAGGCGCGGTGTTAAACTTGACGAAATACGCTCCATACACGGCCTTTACTTTTGAATCCGATTATAGTTGCGGTTTTATAATATATTCGCATTTAATTTATGCGAAATTTTTTGTAGTCAAGCTCATATATTAATAGCCTACGTTTTTTGGTTTCCTTTTCTTGGTCTGCGAAACTTACAATTAAAGTGTTAATAGCAAAATCGTCGACGCTTACAATATGTTGAAAGCTAACAAATAATATTTAAAACCTTTCATTTGTGGTGTTGAATGTTTAATTATAAGAAAGCAACATATAATATTTAATGGAGTAGAGATAATTCCAACAATAGGCATATTTCCTATGACAATGAGTGATCACGGAGAACATTGCAAACCGTGTCCATTATTGTAGAATATTGATTATCCAGTCCTGAAGAATGCACAATGTGGATTGTGAAAATGTATGAAACTATTTATTATCAAGTTTTCATTTATATTCTCTATTCAAGTTCGTCCATTAATAGTAAAATTATTTAAAAGATCTACAACACACCAGTACTAATTTGCGAGCAGCTGGATTATTAGCTCGTTTTTGGAAAATAATTACTCAGGTTATTTCAAATTGTTAATGAACAAAGAACATAAGTCAACGGCCGAAAATCTCAATTGGATAAAAGGATTATAAAAAATCCCGAAGCAAATGAGAAAACAGAAATATAATGTTCGCAGGCATTCGCAATAAGAAGAAAAACCTTCAAGAATCTATGATGCCCACTCTGGGTGTTTGCAGTAATGTTATCATTTACTCTCAACTACATTTCCCAATTACCCCAATACCCCAAACAAAAACAATAAACGACTTTAAAATCTTTATTTTAATGTATTTATTTCGGTTTGAATACTGAATGTGACTTGATTTGTTGAATTTCGAATTGTTGCATTCCGAGAAATTATTGCAGGTCAAGGCTGGATTCAGCGCAGAGCGCAGCCTCTGGAAAGAAAAATGGTTACTACAGTTTATTGATTAGTTGAGAAGTTTGTCCCAACCAAACTCTGAACTGGAAAATATCCAGCCTGGTCCGCTGGCTTGTGAATAGGTATGGGCCTTCTACTTTTTAAATCCAAAAAATGTTTCATTTGAAAAATGGTTAGTTAAATAGCTACACGAAGAAAATATACACAGAGCTAGGCCAGCTATAATGTCAAGACTAAACTACAATATGCGTCCCTCTGCCTTTATCTGACCCAATACCAACCACTTACCATCGGACACAGCCTCCTTGTACTCTTCTTCCCAGTCATATAGATCACTCAAACTGTGGCCTCCAGTCATATCCTACAACGAACAGCTTACTGTAGCCGACTAGCCACCCTGCACTTACAAACAAAAGTTGTTGAATCAGTCTGTAATTGGGTTCATCCGCTTGCTGGAGATTGAAGACGGCCCGACAAAACTCGGCCATTGGATTGGGAACGCAATGTAACATCGAAGCTGGTCCGGCGGCTTCCTGTAAATGACTTTTTTCTTTCTTTTTCTTGTAAATTTCCGGAATAATTCATTTCTTAGAATAAGATTGTCTGATTTGAATATTTCGCAGATATGAAATATTTCGGCGGGAAGAATTTGTTATTTTTGGGGTTGCAACGGCACGCCCAAGTCTCGGCCCGGCCGCTCTCAGTTGTCCATTTCACGAGACGGCGCCAGGCACTAATATCTGCAGGTGAAATGCCTACCCCTGGGCTTTTGGTGCACCATTTTACACCAGTTCTTCAAGTATGAGTTAAATCTTTCAAGTTCTACGACTACTCACCAAATCCTCCTTTTCCCTTTTTACATCATCCGGTTTGACAGTAAATTTCCACGGAAGACCACCCAACAGCAATTCCAAACCTAAAACCAAGTATATAATTTAGGAAGACACTTTATAATACTTTATCTTCTCGAACCAAGTAGATCAGATAAAAACCACTTTCAACAATTGTCTTAGAGTCAATCTAACTTCTGTGAGTTTTCGATTCCAAAAAGATAATATTCTTACCCGAGTAAGCCATGGAGACAAGATCATCAGCAGGACTCTGATCATAGCGAGCATGAACGCGGATAGAAGCGTAGCGGTGAGTACCTCTGGAATAGATCTTTTTAAAATGTTATTTTGCCTGTGCTTAATACAGTTGGGCGCGCCAGTACGGCACGGTGGACCCGGGTTTCCTCAAAACGAGGATCCATCCTGGCAGAGGTCCATTTTCAATAGAGCCCAAACGCCCCACTCCATGGCTAGAAGAAATACGAGAATCTTATAGCAATACACATCAAACTACGTCACTTTTTCATAGAGTTTCAGAAAGTCGATTTAATGTTTAAAGATTCCATTATATCTTAACTATGAATGACACCATTTATATTTGTGGAAATTGAATTTAACATCCGTTTTTTGCTTAATCCCTTACCTAAAACCAGCTTTTCTTCTCGGCATTATCACTTGTCCATCGTCAGATTTGTATTTGCGAACTAAGCCCAAATCAAACAAATAGAGAATGTGACGTGTCTAAATTATTATTATTATTACAAGTATTATATTTCATAATTATATTTAAACCTACATGTTGTGTTATCCCAAAGCACATATTGCACGGCTTAACATCTCTGTGAATGTAGTGAGCAGTGTGCATATCACGAAGAGCGGCAACACCCTAAAATTGGCATATTTCTAGAGTTTCGGCTTTGGATGGTGCGTTTGTCTTGGTTGTTTGCGCCTTTCTTCTATTGGATAAAACTTATTCAAAATATACCGTCTCCCACCTTATTTTCCGCAACGCCTTGTTCTTGTCCCTTGCCTTGTCCTTGTCGAAAAATTCCCGTCGAAAAGTCGAAAAATTTTCGACAAGGCCTTGCGGGCCTTGTCGAAAAATTCCCGGATCGAAGGTACGTTAACTACCAACCGCGCTTGCTTGAAACGGACTATATAAATTGTTATAGATAGATGCAAAATCTGTGCTATAACATGTTATAGTTTGAGCAAACCCCAAAAAAGTTACCGTCCCGGGATAGTACCCTACCCTAGCTATTCTTATCAATTGTTCTTTAATTAAATTAATCAATGATTTCCTACCTGAATCATAATTCTGGCTACAGTGCTGGGACTAAGTCTGCGAACTGGACTTGCTTTCTTTAAATCTCCTAGATTCACACTTAGCAATTGCATGACAATAAAGTTCATGTGGAGGTCCTGTCCGGATGCAATCATTTTCGGCACGTGCGGGCAGCCTTGAAGACGGCTGAGGGCCTAAAACTTGAAATTTTTAACGCTGTGTAAGGATTCATTCAGGGCGAATAAAAATTATTGTTCAAAAAAGAGGAATTTGAGTCAAAACCATATTAATGTTTTTAGTATATAGATTTTGTGAACCTATAACATCAGTAAGTAACAGGGTTTTTAAGACTGTAACTACTAGGATGTTTCCTATTCAAATCTTTCTATCATATAAATTTAACTAACCCTTTGTTCTAGTATCATTCTCTTAGTTAATTTTCCTTTTCTCTTTTTTGGTTCTGCTTTTACAGCCACATCTTCGTCCAATTTTATATCGGTTGCCATATAGATTTCACCATATCCGCCGCGACCAATCATACCCTAAAATGAACATTTAGCATAGTTGTTAATGGTATAGATCTGTAAGTATGAGTAACATATAGTCTATGGTTGTTTAAAGGTCTATTTATTATAAGGCGAGCGCAAAATTATATCGGTGGCTTTTTTTTTCGATTTCCGCGCTGCTTCTAAATTCTACAGTACATCTCTGCAAACAATTCATCCGTCGACTATAACCGCCGATCCGACCCGATTTAGCATATTTTGTAACACCCTACTTCAGAGCTGGATATCCGGCCCGGCCTTCCCGACCCGGCCCGGCCTGAAATTTTGGAGGTCAGGCCGGGCCGGGTAGGCCGGATAACCACCTTTGCCCTACTTGCATACCTTGATGCACCATCTGTCCCTGAGAAGATCTTGGATTCCAAGGATTGTATTTTTGCTCCGCATTTTGATCTTCGGCATCATTCCTTTTGTCAAAATGAACCTAAAAGAAAACAATATTAAGGCATTCTTCAAACTATAAAAATACTTTGCTGATTTATTTGGTCTATCGCTTGATTTGGCATCGTTTTCGGCGATGGACAGCGAGCCCGGAAGACTCTGAAAACAAAGAATATATGGTTTTGTTGTATAGACGGCTTTAATGAATGTGGAACTACTTATTTTAGTATATTGTAAAAAATAGACATCAGTCTGATAAAATGTTATATTATAAGAGATTCATTGAATTATAATAATTAGTATATTGATAACATAGAATTGATAACAATAGATAAGTCCACGAGTTAGTCGCCGACTTAGCTATTGTTATCAATTCGTATTATATAATACCTTCTAAATTAGTAGATTTCTAGATTGTCAATGAACAAACATTTCACAAATACAATGAAAAACTTACTGGAGCCATTCTGAGGAAGCAACCAGTTACTAGAATGTTATAGAGCTAAATAAGAGACTTCTGATGCTTTTAGAAATTCTTGTGAGTTCCGTGAGAACCTACTTCAGAAGGAAACATACATAGTTGGGATCGAGAAAGATTCCAAAACTCTCTTGGGGAAGGAGTTCTTCTGAGAAAAAAATGATTCTAATTTTTCATGAAAATACAACCCAATTGTTTTAGATAAAGAGTAGTAGAATATGTATAAACCTTTGCTGTACCAAATTTATGGCTGAAATGTGCATGCGCATTCAATTACCAAACAACTCGTCTAAGCGAATATTTGAACAAGAACTATCAACAAAATTTAGAACTGTAAAGTATCCAGGCATGTTTTTTAAAATAAAAGTTAGGGATCAGTCCAATGTTCAGGCTTCGGAGAGCACTTCTGCACGATAAAGTTGGTGCTGTTTCTAGGCCCCAGTGGTATACGGTGTCGCTTTTTCTGAAAAGGGCGTGAATCAGGAACGAGTTTGAATTTTTTTTTGCCTGGGATTCGGAAACGGGATTTGGAAGGGATCCCACACCCCACTGGACTGGTGGGTTGATTTTTCTTCAGAGCACGTATTTTGTACTGAGCAGTGAATCTATGTTCTGGATTCACCGAAATAGTAAATGTAATATCTTGAGCATTCATTACTTTATTTAGTAAAGTTAACGATTGATAGGATTTGACTTTTCGGCATTTGTCCATTGACATACAGTTATATGTTCTATAAAATCTGAATCAAGCTAGTTCAGAATCCATAAATGTGAATGTATGTACATTTAGCAGATAAGACAGGTGTTTCTAGGTTTTCATTATTTGAACAGAAAAAGGTTACTTTGTAATTATGACAAATTAGTTTTGATCTTGAAAGTATTTCAGAACAAATATGTGTTTGTGCCAGCTTTGTTGTCGACGTTGTCCCAGGCAGGAAACTAACCAT
Organism: Phasmarhabditis papillosa; assembly: GCA_034691345.1. Taxonomy (NCBI): domain Eukaryota; kingdom Metazoa; phylum Nematoda; class Chromadorea; order Rhabditida; family Rhabditidae; genus Pellioditis; species Pellioditis papillosa. The sequence continues at coordinate 22,479 of JAQGAV010000760.1, forward strand.
CTGAAATGTTTAATACAAATTTTCTTCCTTTACTAGTAGTGTTTTCCTTTACTATAAAATGTGCTTTCCTGGCGTTCCAAGGAAACCACCTGATATGCTAACTAACAATCCTGTGGTCTCGGTGGTTCAGAGTGGTAGAATGATTGTATTAGGTGGTTCCGTAGCGTTGGCCTCTTCAAAAACCTCACCTCCGTATTTTCCCCAAAACTTATGATGGTAAAAACATGAAGATAACAAGATATATGTACAAGAGAAATAGTACAACAATATAAACGGTAAACGAGATAACCGAAGAGAATTCACCGCAATATGTCAATCACTGACGAATGGGTGCGAAGTCGGTGAACGTGGCCGTGATTCGATCCGCAGGAGTCGATGTGCAGGCGCCCTTTTATTTCTCGGCGGGATCCGGACGGTCTTCCAGTCCTTGACCTAAATTCGACCACTTACATTGTTAAGATATTCCCAGCATAACTAGATTTAGTTATCTGTACTTTAAGTTCATAAGCAACATATATTAAAACTCATTCATTACTTTTAAGAGCCGAGGTGCACTTGTTAACGCTGTTCACCTTTTATAAACTAGAGGTTTTTTCTGTAATATATTTGTCGCCCGAAATGCCACATACAAATTGATTCCGCAAAAACGCTTAGGCAATTGATATAGATAAATAACTCAATGAAAATGGACATTCATATTTCTGAATCTATTTCTTCAGTGTAATATAAGAATAATTGTGAGGAACCCCGGAAGTTAGGTGTAAACATATTGTTTGCTATAGTATATAACAAACAAACGACTTCAGAGCGCGGTGGTATACATATTCTTCCGCAATTTCGTATTTGTCTTTTTCTGAATATGATACAAAATAGAACTAGTACAATAATATTTTTCTGAACTTGGGCTTCGAACCATATGATGGAAGTTTAATTTTGCCACAGAACGAGTGCTTTCAGAAACCTTGAGCCACACCGCTCACAACAGTCTTTTTTTGTGATGGACTATAGACAGTAGAGTAATGCCTGAATAGATCCCGATTTATCATCTAATTCAAAAATGTTGACCATCGGACAGATATATTGCAGATTAATTAAATAATTCTACAACGTTTATCATTTCAAATTCCGACCTCAACCGCTACAGAAGCAAACTCAATCAGGCCAGTCCAAAATCCATAAAACGAATTGTGCATTATTGCTGAGAAGACAGGTGTTTCTATATAGACTTTCTAATTAGTAGAATAGAAACAACTTTTATATGCAATTTCTTAATATTAGTTGTTTCCTTTATGCATACTTTTCAGTAATGGAGAGTGATTTCATCTTACAATAATTTATTTATGTGAATTCATTTAAGATATCCTTATAGTTAAATCGAGCGTGAATACATCTATTAAATTTTAATGACATATTCAAAATTACTCGTGCTGACTCAAGCATTAGTAATTTGAGTAACATCTTCAAGCTATGATTAATTTGAATGATTTAAACTTGAAATAACTTGTTACAAACTCTTAAAACTTTTATTTAAATGAATTACAAACCAAATTGTCTTCAGAATGACAGAACCGATGGATCCTTCTTGCGATGTTATTCGAGACCATTCTTTATATATTCTTACTATGCATATTATTGGTATTATCTCAACTCCAATGAATATTTTATGCGGTTATCTTATAATTAAACATTCAACACCACAAATGAAAGGTTTCAAATATTATTTGTTAGCTTTTCATATTTTTGTATCGCTTGACGACTTTTTGATAAACACATTGACGGTTAGTTAACTGAATTTGACTGTTGATAAAAATTAAGAATGTACTATAACAGAAAGCCTGTTCTAATTTCCAATACTATAGTCGGATTCATAACGAATAACGGAATGTCCCAGCGCAGTTGCGTACAAGCAGTTTGGCTGGAAAATTATTTTCTACATTCCGTTATTCGTTTTGAATCCGACTATAGTTTTGAATGGAACTGTGAAATGTGATAATTAAGAAGATTTGCTCGGCTAATTCTAGCTAATATGTATCTTTTATTGAGACTTCATATAAACTTCATATTTTCTGTAACCAAACTTTTCGCAAAAATAGTTTACCAATGGACGACCATGGTTTTCTAAATTTCTCGACCTGGATCGGGCTGGCTTGTGAACTTCCCCTTTTGAATTTCATAAATGATACAAGCCAAACTGTCCAAACCTCGCCTGCGGTGCGGCCGGTGAAATTGCCATTCCCTGAGTGAGACCAATCTATTTCTAGCTTCCCGTAATATATCTTCCACATTTGATGGGTTACCCTGCGGGACTACTTGGATACACAAATATACCTACTATGCGACAAGCACAAGTTGTGTTTCCATGCCTTGCGCTCACAGTTATTGCACAAGTCTTAATGTTTTTCAATCGAATGCAGGCTGTTTTACCATCGTATCATATATTGAGGTTTAAGGATAAACATTATAAAGTAGGTTTAAATCAGTATTAGCATTAGTTTATTGTTTATTCATATTTTACACACGAGATCACAGATAAATGGAGGATGAAGTGAGACGAAGGGACCATAGGAAAAGATATAACCATGGAAAAATGCCACACGGGCGGGCCCATTTTTTTAAAATTCAGCGCTGGCTCTTAAAATTCCCAGCATTGGAGTCCAGGGCCTGGACTATTTGAAGGTTCAGTGAAGTGGCTGATACCAGTGTTATGTCTCTGCTCATGGACTAACTCTAGACTCTCTTACGTTGTACTATCTCTTACGTATTGTGTGTAAGATGCGGGCTGCGCCCTAAATCATGAAACACTATCGAGATGTGACCACCGAGATCGGTCGCTCTCTGTCTAATAAACATACTAAATCAATCCTTGTACTCTATATTTACGGAATAGCTAAGGGAGCTATTCTTTCGTAACATTTCTATGGTTAAATATTTTATAACAGGAAAACACTCGTTCAAGTGTAGACTCTTAGCTCTTGGTACAGACTTAAAAAGTTATTTATAACCTTTTATTTATTTATAACCAATATGCCTCTTCTTATGACTTCAATCAAAGCCATACTTCAAAAGTTATTCATAATATTATGGCTTTTATTTTAGGATATTACTTATAATGTGAACCCTGTTGTATCATCCTCCATAGCACAAACAGAATGCTCTGCTCTTCTAAGAAGCGTAAGGCCGGAAATTAAATCAGCAGAGGAGACAACAGAATGCAGCATTATGAATATTGACTAATTAATTTGTTAACGGAACTCGATTGCATTCAAAAATTATTTTTAATTATTATCTGTTATTATAAACTTTATTTAATAATTTTTTATTCTTGCTAACGAGCCTAGTAATCAGGCCACTAGAAGCTACCTCTGGAGTTCATCTGGAAAGAATATACGGTCTGGAGGAAAATGGAACATCAAGGAATTGAAAGAAGTGTATAGAACATATTGATAGAAGAGAAATATAGGATTGGTTGACTATAGTCAAATTCGAAAGTAAGGAGACCGTGTTAGAAAATAGGAAACCAATTTCAGAACACGGCTCGCCAACGGAAATATAGTCGGCGGCCAATGTTTATGCAAGGGTATACGGTACGACCTGCAAATTTTATTGGAGCGCGGCCGAGCGCCTCTCACGACGCGCCAACGAGACAGTAGGATTAAAGCACTGTGTTCCCATTTTAAACTTAAAGTTCATTTTCACTAGAATGCTTAAACCACAACATTTGAAAAAACTCAGTCGCACAGATGGCCTTTCCTATGATAAATAAATACACTTGCATTTCTTGCTGACCTAATCCAAGAATGGAGCCGCAAGATTTCAGTATTTGCATTTGCTCTGTCCCGTTGCCTTAGGTTGCGGCGAGCCATGACAACACGTTTCCCCGTTTATCATAAAAATACGCGGAAGACACGGCATTGTTACTCTTGAATATTATATACTGATCCATATGGATTGGCATGTTGCCAGAGCTAAGCTTCCTACACGGTATTATGCAGGCCAGTGTTATAAAGTTGACATGAATGGAAAATAAACGTATTAGGAGTTTTTCTTCTTAAAAACTACAGTCAGTTTCAACACGTTTCTCAGGCTGCCGCGCATTGAAGCTTAGCTTGTAACACAGTAACACGGGTTTATCCATACATTATTCTATTTTAAACAAGTTAGAAATAAACATCTCTCCTATAGAACTTTCTTGAATAAAACAAACTCAATAGATCAACATAAATTAACAAGTCTGATGTTTTGGGAATTGGATACAATTATTAGCGCATCGATTGACCGACGTAATTGGACTATTGAATAAATATTTAAATATATATAAGTTTAAGTTTAGGGTTAGTAAGAATGTTAAGAAGCAAAATTTTGAGATAAAGCTATGTATGTATGTAGTGTTACTATACTAATGCATGAACTATTTCGTTTCGCCCCCTGGCTCTATAGGAAAGAGTCCCGATCAGTGCGGGGGCTCGTCAGTAGAACGAACACTGATCTTAGTCATTATAATTGTAGATTGTATAATCTCGAATCTACAAATTCAGCAATTTATAAACTATGGTGACTCGCAAACATCAATTCGAATACAAACAGAGAAAGTTAACTGTGATTCTCTATAATTCTAATGGAATTATAGAGAAAAATGTCTGCCCAGCGCAAATAATACAGAAACCTGTGATAAAGCAATACTGGAAATAAATTTATTATTTCGATTATTATTTAGTATAATCTCCGGCAGCTGATCCAGTGGTGTTCAAATTCAAACAGGAATAGAAACATAACACTATATTCACAATGGTAGAACCCAGATTATCTTATTTTATAAATAAAAACTATCTATCATTATCTTTCCTAGTAGAGACAATACATTGTTGATTGTAAGAAAATAGTGGTGGTTATTTGACCTAGTGTTGACCTGGGAGGG
>JAQGAV010000761.1:0-27380 GCA_034691345.1 Phasmarhabditis papillosa
ACGGGTACTTTAGCACCCCTAACACAGACTATGTATCTTATTTTACATCCATCAATTGCTCATTTTAGGTTCCGTCTCTGCTCAGAAGATTCCGGAAAGAAGTGCCGCAACCCTGCGCCGAAGAATTCTCCAATTATTTATGTGATACGTGCGATTACAGGTCAATAAATACATATGAGAAAGCTTAAAAAGTATGAAAAGTGATTGGGTTTTATAGAAGTAAAAAGTAGACTATAGTGCATCTGAAGGCTGTGTATTAGAAAAGAGCCGTCTCTGCTCAGAAGATTCCGGAATGAAAGGCCGAAGCCCTGTCTCGCAGAAATCAATTATTGTTATTATACGGATGACACATTAAAATAATCACTTTGAAGTTTTAGATGAACTTACCGGAACCTCTTCATCTCCAGATTTTCGTCTACCTTCGATAATTGGAGGCGTAGAAAGAGAAGAAGCTGCAATGGGCGGAGCCGCCACCAGAGCCGGAACCTAAAATGAGCAATTGATGGATGTAAAATAAGATACATAGTCTGTGTTAGGGGTGCTAAAGTACCCGTCCACCCCTGTTCTAGCCTTTAAAATTAAACGCCAAAGTTGATCCATATATGACTTCTACCATACCTTTAAGGGATCATGTATGGTAATTGTCTCTGTCGGAGTGTACGATTTGCTGGTTGATGGCAAATTTGTTGGAGGATCAACTAAAGGAAAATATTTGTTACTTTATGTGAGCATCCTTTTTATGGTTAAGGGCAGCAAGGCTGATATCCAGGTTAAGACATTGGATTCTATCATGTTTCCCTTTGTTTTAGGTTTTTTATAAAAGATGATAATCTATAAATACTCGTCCCGGTTCGACCCAGACTACGCAAAAGTTGGCCAATTCCAATGTTAAAGAATAGTTATACTGAGCGGGTAGTGCCATCTAGAAGTGGGCAATAGACTCACAACTATAAATTATATTCTATGCGCGGACCTCATCCCCAAATGCTAACTCTGTAAACTTCAGTTCTTGGTCATCCAAATGGATCAAGCTTTTGTGCGTTCTACCGTTATCCTCTGGGGGCCGTAGTATCGAACTGCCCGGGTTGGTACCCCGGCAGTTTTTCGCAGCCTTATAAGTTGAGAATTGTTACCAGGGCAGCCTAAAAACTACCCGGTCACCCACCCGGGTGTTTATATACTACGGCCACAGGGGTACGTAAGACATCGGTCTTGCGTTGTTCGAGTCTGTTTCCCCCTTGTGAGTTGCTCTACTAACCATCAATAACAGTAATAAGTCCCGTTTTTCTTCTCGGTTCTATCTCTACAACTTCTATATCTTCATCATCAGTAGAAACCGTGTTCAGACGGTATTTCTCATTACGCTCACGTTCTAGTTTCTCCTAAATAGATTTTAAGAAATTATGGGAAAACATATTTCGATAAAGAGCTTTGTGTTGGTGCAAACGTTGCCGCGGTGATAATTTGGGGGCCCGGCCCAGGCCAATATACTGCAAATATGAAAAGTCTACCGCCCAAAATTTTGTGGAACGTGTTTTCAAAATTTTATAGATGGAAGAACAGTTTCATTGCATTCGTCCAAATCAATAATTAGAGAAATTAATCAAATGCAAGGGTCTTCCTGAAAAAGCTTAACTAGTCTTTCGTAATTTTTTTTTCAAAGAAAGGTTAACGTTCGTTGCAGATTACAAACTGTTTCTTTTGTTTTATAAACTTTGAATTTGAAAAATGAGTCCATGAGGCCTAAATGGCCGGCCGTGTCCTCCCGAAGTTTTAACTAATGTTCACCTACTTTTAACTTCTGTAGTCTAGATATAAGCTCATTTATATTCTGTATTCTTGTACTTGGCTGCTTTGCGAATATCTCTTCCAAACAGACAAAAATGGTGCTTGCCGACATGTCCGGAGCTATATCTGGAAGAAGTATTAGTAAAGGAGTAGAACCGCTTATTTGTATGGAGAAGGGAGCTGGTACTAGGAGCAGGCGTCGAGGACCGTGCCAACCTAGCTTTATGATCTATCCATAACGTTCTCTCTTATTATTATTCAGTTTATTGTTGTTACTTACAGCTAGAATTAGCTTTTATTTATTATTTATTTAGTTATGTAATTACTATATTTTATTTAGTTAGCTCAATCTTCGTCCAAACACGGAAACCCCGTTTGGCCCCAAACGTCTAACTCTATTACAGTTAAATTACCTTATTGTTAGCTCTACACCAAACCAATAGCTACAACAAGATCGTCTTTAATTGATATATATTTGAAAAGCGAATTTATGAGCCTTGTACTATTCGTGTGTTAAACTCACCAAACAAATGTTGTTCTAATCCCGCTCCATTAGTACTTTTCTGGTCCATTTCTAGCCGTCTTCTCTTCGGCTCCGGGGCGGAGACTTCGCGATCGGAGTGCAGCGAGAATCGGGATGAATCGAAGCTCATTGAGCTTAAATTAATAAGTTAATTAACATAAATAGAGCAAACTAATAGAAAAATAGTAGTTTAAGCTATGACTGTAGATCAGAATTTGCGTTTAGAAGTTCTCTATAAGTATAGCAAGAGCTAGTTTTCCAGCGCAGTGTACCGGAGAGAGGCGGTGTTAAATTAAAATGAATATAGTTTTGAAGATAAAGTTCCTTATCCATCAGTTCTACATTAACGTTCAAATACCACCGCTGCTATCCAGGATACCACGCTGGAATTCTTGCTCTCGATACAGACTATACAACCAAATGACATGGATTTTCTGAGACTCTAAATCAGCTACTGCAGGTTATTTTTCTTAAATAAGGATTTTGAATTTAAAAAGTTTCATTACCTAGCTCTGACAAATAAAAACCTAATGTCAAAAATACAAACTTTAAATCTTCAAAACTGCTCCATTTAAAAACTATGTAAAATTAAAAGGAATTATGCTATAGTTATTAGTTCTAGATAATGTAGTGTTGCAACTGTTCATATTTCACGCAATGATAAATGTTGGCATTTTTCCGATTAGATAAAAGTTATCAGCCAAGATTCAGGAACCTATGGAGTTTGAAGTGGAGCGCCAAGTACGTAGGATGATAAAGACAGAAACGCGCTCTAATGAAATCACAAATGGTATTGGCAACTACGAACAATCTGTAGTTTCACTTCTAAGAGCGATACTAGGTTGTTTGTTTGGGCCCTAATTGCGGGGAACTAGGTTGCGAGTTCCAAAATTCCAGGAAACCTGGTTTGAATAGAATTAGGAACAGTTCCAGTCCAGGGACTCGGCTGTTACCACAGTTGCCAAACTGCCCTGGTCCGGTGGATACAGCTTCTAAACTCGCATTAGCTGTAAAACGATGGACCATTGGAGTTTGAGATTGTACAAGATACTAGCAAGTGTGAAAGTTAAAAGCCCTGTTTGGACTGGGCTTCAGGCTACGCTTTACGATTCGGATCCGGCCGAAAATCCTACAATCATGTGGGACTGCTCAAGATTATTCAGCCCTTGAAAATGAGGTAATACTTCTTTTAAAGCTTTAATAGAAAAAAAGTCAGATTATAAACATATTGCAGTACAGAAGGTTGAATACAACATAGAATGAAAATGATTATCATAAGCGGAGCTTATAATTACTCCACAGGGTGATCATCCCATCTACAGGGATTTCCTAAAACTACATAAACATCCTACGGCACGATATTTTGTCAGTGAACAATTCCCTAACGGGCTTGAATTAGTGATATTTACTATGTATAAATGGATCTAAAATGAGTCCCAGAGTAGGTTAGAATTACGAAAGTTTGTTTCCTGCGATATTGGGACATATTTGAAACGGTGTTCCAGAGTTCGGAAATAGCACATTATAGAAGATTGTATAATCTGTAGCAGGATCTAGGTTTCCAGCACAGTATCATGGAGAGAAGCAGTGTTCGATAAAAATGAATAGAAACTCGGTGGGTTGGGGGACTCTTCTTCAAAGGTGCATTCATTTTATTTAAAACCACTTCTTCTCACAATCCTGTGCTAGAAATCTAGCTCTTAATAGAGATATAAATACGATTAGAGGCTTTTTCTAGCAAGTTTTTGTTGGTATTAGTTGGATTTCGAACAAGTAAGTAAATTTCACTACAAAAGGGGCTATTTTGTATACGCAAACCACAATAAATCTATAGTCAGAGCCTTCTCGTATCAGGTTTCCAAACAATTCCCTAGACTATTTTCTAGCCATTTGTATTAGCGTATACCGGAATTGATCTATTTTATTTCAATGGTTGAATTGGGCAAAAGTTCGTCTGTACTATCTACGGAACAAAAGTGTAAACATGAACTATGCAGTCATATAACAGTTTAAAATCGAATTGAAAAAACAAAACTTGTAAACTAACTAAATTTAGACTAAACTGACTAACTTTATACTAAATTTAGGCACTAACACGGGTCCAAAACGTCAAATAAATATATTTAAATAGTTATTTTATGGAGTAAGTATAAATTGTAGGAATAAAAATTATTACATTTAATAATTTAACATCAAGTGATATGATAAAAATAACGGGTAAGATGAAAGAATGGTAGATTTTGAATGAATGTGCTTGCTGATTGTGTTATCAGCATACTGTGTGTGTGAATGACATGTTTGTATCGCGCCCTATCGCAGTTTATGTGCTCCAGTGATAATCAAAAGCAAATTCATTTGGGACTGCCCTGATTGGCGTTGCAGCGCAGCAGCTTCGATAGATGGGTGGAATTGTTTGATAATGCAAGAAATAAGCTGACGTGTCCCAGATGAACAGAATTAATCAATAAAAAGTGATAAAGGGCACGGCTGTTTTGAGCCAAAAACAGCAAAATAGTAGATGCGCCCATGGTCGAAGTGATTTGGGCTCACTCTCACAAGCTTTTAAAACAAATACTATTAAAAATAACCGGGTTAGAGTATGCTATAATAATATTAAAGAAAGGATTTTGATCCGAATCACTAAAAAATTGTATAAAAATCTAGATTCTACGAAATCACAAATATGACAACCATTGTTTTTAAAAAGTGTTGTTATGATCCGAGTGGAGCATGGAAAGTGATCGTTATGCATGAGTGGGGAGTGAACCTGTGACGACGCCGACAATACTGATAATCGAAACTGTGAGCGCACAGTGTTCACATAAAAAAATGAAAAGATAACGAGAGAAAACTAGCTCTTAACACATATGAATCAGTTTTTTTTCTGGAGAGGCCATCGAAGATGTAGCCCATAAAATATATGTAGGGCTGCTAAAGGATCGGCCCGAGCATGCCCGAATTATGCGTTGCCCGTAATATATGTGGCGAATTCGACAAAGCTCGCTATCATTATAATAAAAATAATAAAAATGCAAGCAACGCAATCATCGGATTGACAATATACAATAACTTTGAATAAAAAAAGTTGCAAGTTATAATGCAATCTATAGCAGGGCTGCGCATCCCCATGGACCGGGATGAATCCATTTATGAAAGCCGGCATTAGATAGTATAATATTAGTATTGGAACTAAACAGATCGGCTCATGCGTTGCAATAAAGTGATTCCCGAAATCTTGAAATTTTTAACTCATCCTGATCCAAACTGGACGTTTATAGATTTTCTGCTACCAAAACTCCACCTAACGGTTCAATTTCCGTTTCCTTCGTCGTTATCTTTGACGAGTGTTCAATACTTTACATTTCGATAAGAAAGAACTAGAGCAAATCAACTGGTCGACTATCTGTCGGCAACTCGCCAAGTGCCAATTCTTATCTCCAGACGCCTATCTAGCTACAGAACATAACCGCTTTTAGTAATTTTGAATGTTAAAAATAATATTTAAATCTGTACGTACACGTATATATATTATCAAATTTTAAAAAATGTACAAACTACCATTTAGCAAAGTTTGTGATATATCTTATAAGAACTCGCCAACACGCATTGGTGGCAAAAGTGCGGGCCGGCCCGAGCCGTACTTTTGCGAAGAGAGGGCCGACTGAAACCATTGTCGTCGTTTGTCTATTTATAAACTCCATCTCCAAAAACCTGGTACAGCTTGGAGTTTCCACTTATCAGCTCTCTTCCAAGCTTCTGATTAGTGCCTCTTGCAATAATTTTGGTGTCTTGCCGTATCTGTGATAAGCAGTTATTTCAAAGACAGCTAGTTCCGCTCTTATCACCCTCCAACTCTTTCAATGCAAGTGCTGATATTATAAATGAAGATAACCCTATTACCATAGAATACTAACCGCAAGAAAGTATCAACGCCCTTTTTTCACAGATAGCTGAATGACCACTGAAAGCCAAACGGAAACTTAATCAGATTATCAATTTCATTTTCAAAATAAATATAATATTTGCAAAAACCAATAATACCCAAGATTCACGTAGCAGTAAAATATCACAGCAAAGAAAACTCTTAGAGGAATACAGAAGACACGGGGAACTTATAATTTAAATTAAGCCTGTACATATTAATCCGAAAATCATAGCAAAAAAGCCCAGGGTCTCCTTTGTTACAATTAAGGTAGAAGTAAAGAAGCAATCAAATTAGGAAAACATTAGAAAATCTACCGAGTGAAAAAGAATATCACAAAGTTAATAGAGAGGATAAATAACTATTTACAAAATAAACTTAATTACGCATTCACCAGTCCGCAAAATCGTCGTCTACCTTCTTCTCAACGACTTTCTGGGTTCCACCCAACTTCATTGCACCACGAGCGGCCTTCTTCTCGGCTAACTCTTGCTTACGAGCAGCTTGTCTCGCTGCCGCATCCAGACGACGTTGTTCTAAATCAAAATACATAGAGCTTTACAAACCAGTTGACGCTACCTCGATCTTTCATCAACGAGCTTGAAACGCTGGAAACAACGGGCTTGGGAACCACAGGCGCTGACTCATCTAGAATTAATTAGGTTATTCCTTATAAATGCTGATATTAAATACCATCCCAGCCATCATCGTCCCATCCGCTCTTTGTTTTGTCTACAACTGGGGCAGTATCGTTTGTGAGATCATCATCATCCCAGCCAGAAGCTTGTATTGGAGAGGTAACTAAATAGGAGGCATTATCTTGAATACTGACAAAATAATACCTGGTTTCACTACTGGCTTCGTAACAGCTAGCGAAGTTGGCATCTTTTTGGTAACAATGGGCTTCTGAGGTTGTGTTACCTAAAATAGTTTTTAATACAAATTTTTTTCTTGTTAACTAACAGGTGCAGGTGTTTCCCAACCGCTGGACCAATCGTCGTCATCATTGCGCGTGGACTTGGGTTCTGGGGCATCCTCCCATGAGTCTATAACAGCATAATATACATCACAAGAAATGTGTTTGATTAATGATAAGAACCGCGAACAATGGATAACATTTTCAGCAATTGTCCATTTGCAGATTACTACATAACACTCATATGAGAAAGCTTTACGCATTATGTATCAGTGCTGATAACCAGACCTCCAAGCGGGCCGGGCCGGGCCGGGCCCAATATGAGAGTCAAAAAGCAATAAAAATATACACTTCGGTGAACTTTATGGAAATGGATGAACGAAAAGATAGTCTATGGCAAAAAACAACATCTGGAAATTAGTACTACCTACATATATCGATTTATAATGCTTCCTAGAGAAAAAAAATTATTTTTTAAAGTAAAATTTAAAAAAAAAAATATATATTTATTGATTTTTACCCTCAGGGCCCGCCCGGGCCGGGCCCTGAAAAAAGTCGGCGGGCCGGGCCGGGCCGGGCCCGGGCCCAAGTTGGATGGTCTGCTGATAACAATACTGGCATTACACAGTTAGGGCAACATTTTGCAGCTTAAGAAGAGGTAATACTCGGCCTTTTTTGAAGCGCTTCAGCATTGTTTGTATACCTACCGAGTTCACTGGCGGAATCTTCCATTTCTCCCCAGCCATCGATATGTACCGATGGAGCAGTGGCTGGTTTATTCTGGTGTGAAACCGTGGTAGCGGAAGTCTGGTTGTTGCTAGTGCCTTAAAAAAATTTAAAAATCACGTCAAATGTAAAATTCATTACCCTCAGTCGCACTTTCGTCCTTGGCCATAGCTGGCGGTGGTGTTCCTTTATAGAATTTCCCAGAAAGGGATTTGAGAGCCCAACTTGCCCATTGGGGAACCTAGAAATAAAGAGTAGTTTACTGCATGGAAAATGAAAAACTAACCTTATCACTATCGAGAATGGATTTTCCACCGGCTTTCACTTGTGACTCCAATTCAGGAATTAATTCCGGATTGTCGCTAGCCTTCTCCAAATTTCCGAGAAACCCGTTTATGGCTTTGAATGCCTGGTCACGGACCTAGAATATAAATATAAAGCAGTTGAACTACTTCATATTTTCTACAATATACCACGTTAACTAATTCTCAGTTTAGCGAAAGAGCTTAGTATTCGTACCTGTTTCTCCGGATCGCAAGTTAAAGGTGACAACGCTGGTAGAGCTCTATTTGCTACTTCAACGAGTGTGTAGTACTGTTGAGTAGCTGACAAGGCTAGAACAGCAGCTACGCGAGCGGGTGGGAAGGGGTCCTTAACAATTCACAGTAAACTATGCTATAGGCTTTAAACACACCTTCATTCCTCTTGTGAAAGCTCCAAGAAGTATATTCTGTCGCTTAGATGGATCGAGATAGCAGCCGATCTTACCAAGACAGATGGTAGTATTTGTTCTAATGCCACCATGCTCATCCGCGCCTGAAAATTCAGTTTTACCAAAATATGGATAACAATGTGATAATCCTGGCAAAACTAAGTATAAATAAATATCCAATGAACATATGATAATTGCTTCTAGATAGAGAACACGGAGTATCTTATTACCTTGTAAGCGTGCCAGATATTTCATTAACTCAACATTCAGATTATGAAAGTTGAGTTTTTCAGCCAGAACAACCATGGCCTTCACTGTACTTTCACGAACGGCAGGTGAAGTATCAAGGAATCCGGTGACGAGATTTCTAAATGACCAAATTGCGTTTATTGGCACACCTATCAGCTGACCCAAAAATTTTGTCGTTGATGACTTGTGGTGTTAAATTGGGTCCAAATTCTTCAATCCGTTCCAGCAGTTTTACTCGCGTAGTTCTATCACTACTACTGAACAACTTGACGAGGCATGGAACAATTCGCCGCTGATACTCATCTTCTGCCAATAGACGTCCCAGTTTGAATAGCGGAATGAGAATATTTGGCCCAGCATCTCCATACTCGTAGGTCTGTAAATACAAGATAGGAATAACAATTCAAACATACACACCTGTATAAGCTTCGGTAGGATCTTGTATTTAGCTATATCATCAGGGAAGATGTCGAGATGTTCCCTAAATGAGAGATGAAACAACGTAAGTAACAGAACGCTACCTTAGATGCATGAAGAATCCCTGTTTTTCATTCGACTCCTTTAACTGGAATTCTTCAAGGAACAAAAGAGTATCAACATACTTGTTCTTGAAAAAGCCATTGGGCAACCTCAAATCTAGAAAAAAACCATAGACCAAACAACGAAAAATAAGAAAACCTCTAATTAATTCTGCGGCACTTTGACGAGATGCAGAGGGGGTTGCAATTTTCTTGTAAAAATCCGCTAGCCTATAAAAGTCATAATTTAATGTTGTATTTTTATAAAGTTTACCTTTGCGGGATTTTTCCAGGCGCATTTGGCCTGGTCAGACCTTTGTTGAAACCATTAAACACTTCCCAGATAACAATTGCCAACTGGTTGAGGTCATGCTGAGGAGATCTAAAAAGTAAACAATAAAAATTTCGTTATTCTGATAAACATACGAAAACGCTGACACTCCCTGCAAATTAGCCAACTTCCAATCACCGCCTGCAGTAACATATATGGCCTCGCGAATATTCTCATGACTTAGGTTAGCTTCGTGAAGAAACTTAAGACAGTTCTGAAATGTATTTGCGTTATTACAAAAATAAAGAAAATGAAAATGAAAAAAATGAATGAAAACAAGGATATATTAGAAACTATAATTACAAGAAAATAACTTACCAAGACTTGAAAAATTCCCCACGAAACTACAAATTCTTTCTGACTAGCAGAGAAATTGACCGAATCGAGGTAATGACACAAAGGCCGACACTTTTCAGTTACCAAGTAGAATGTGTTGTCAACCTATAGCAAAGTAATGATTCCGTGATCCATATTAACAAACCTCAATACTATCTTGATAGGCAATGATATTTGGATGTCTCATTGTTTTCAGTTTTTGGCTTTGGGACTTTAATCTGGCGGTATCAGCCCCGGAAGCCCAAAATACGGTGGCCAACTCATCAGGTTCGGCCTACAATGTGTTTTCAAGCGATGTGAATATGAATTATCTTACCTTCTTGAAACTATTCCCTAGGTGAATACCGTCTTCGAGTGTGAGCTCAGCGGTGCTCGGGAGATCGAAAGCAAATTGAGACTTTGGATCTCTTTGGAAGAAAGAGGACAGCATGGAAGCCATGCCAAATTCCAGTTGTTGATCTGGTTCCTGTAAACGATTTAATTGTATATCCTACATTATAAAAGCTTGCTGAAAAATATCAAAATGTTCGGAAAGTGATGAAAAAACTGACGTTGTGACAGATTTCTGCAGAATTAAAATATTTAACACGTCGGCGTGGGAATTAATACCCACTGCGTATGTGCAACGAAACTTTGAAATTGGACAACAATTGCTAAATTTATAAATTAAATATTTTTTATTGTTCGATCATATTTTTATACAAAATTTATTGAAAACATTGTGATTTTAATGTCTTACTATTCAGGAGGCCTAACACCGTATGTCCTTAAATGGAGGTGATACAAGAAAATGTCGCGGAACAAGTCGGAGAAGCCCTCCGCTCGGCTCAGGCAGCCCGTCAGAACGTCGATGAAAGATTGAAACATCTTCAAATTGTATGTCTGATGTTTAATTTTTCATTAATAAATTTTATAGGCTAGTACACTGTTGCTTACCAAAGATCAGGGAGGCCACCTTTTGGATAATTTTCTCGATGAAATGGTTGAATTTGGAAATTCAACGGACCCTCGGTTAAAATGTTTTGTAGCCACTTTCATAGAAAACGCATGGTATGCTATATAATTTTAATGGGCAAAACGGTTAACAATTCCAGTAAGAAAGATCCAGAAGTTGCCAAGAAAGGCTTGGTAACTCTTCACAGTCTCCTCAAACCGGAAGTATTTCCTCCATCTGTTACCAAGAGGGTTTGTAGTCTATAGTTCTTCTTTTTCATTTTGAATGATTATAGGTTATAACAGTATGTGCTAGTCTTTATCCATATACCCTAAAGTGGGCTGCTAGCAGGAAAAATGACATTGAAGCCGAGAAATGTTGGCAATCGTTCAATGCAGTTACCCAACGTGTTATGAAAAATGTCGACAGTGAACACGAAGGGTTTGTGACTTTTAAATTGTGTTTTTGTATATGTTTACTTTAGAATTAAAACTGTTGCCCTGAAATTTCTGGAATCCGTTGTTCTCGCACAGTCACATAAAAAAGAGGTTTACAATTCTGAATTGATATTAATCTTTCATCGGTTTCAGGGTAGCGAAGCGGGACGTGGTGATATAATGAACATATCTGAAGTTCCTCGAGATCACAAATTCATTTCCTTTCGAAAGCTCCAACACGAAGCTGCTGAAAACCTGAAATCGTTACTCGATCAAACTACATTGTCACATATCAATTCTCAGGTGATTAATGCAAATATAAATAACACACCAAAACTTATTTTAGAATTTGCTAGCTACTATATCTATAGTCTGCAACATAGCCCGTCAGCGACCGGATTACCTAATACAAGTGATGGATGCATTGGAAGTATTACATGTGAACCTTCCACCGACGCTTGGTCTCATTCAGGTTTTTAGTAGTTTCAGAATTAATAATCATTTTCAATTTTTCAGGTTAAATCTGTCCGTAAGGAGCTCAAGATGCATTTACTTCGTCTACTACGCCATCCCAGCGCTCTCCCATTACATCCGAGAATCATCACGCTGTTAACCGACTTGGGTTCAACACAGAGTGTATGTTATGAAAATCTAGTACACAACATATTCGACCGATTTCAGGAAATTAATCGAGCGCTACCAAGTAATCTGGCCGAATTGAAACGAAAGGCGAGAAAACAGGCGGACGGTGGCGGCGAACCAAGAGCAAAGAAGTCCAGATCAGAAAAGAGTAAGTCTTGTTCCCTGATTTTTTTATACAACTAGTATAGGGTCAAAAAATGATGATGATGAATACGGCGATGAGGGGCAGGACGACGAGGAGATGCTGGATAATTCCAAGTAAGTATGCACAACGACAAATCTTCAATTTCATTTTATTTGCTTCGAATAGTCTCTAATTCATTTATTTAAAGGCAAACTGCGGTCGATATTACTGCTGAATTCATCTTCGACAGGTTGAATCATCAAGTTGTTACTAACTTAGTTATTATTGCTCTGGTAACAATTTTTCCGTTGTTTTATTTTAATTTTATTAATCCAGATGACATTACCCGATGAGATGCCTCCTGCGTTTGCTAGCAGTTACACACCAATAGCCGCTGCTGGAACAGAGGTCACCTCCATAAGCATGATCTGAAATTGAACTTGTTATTTCAGGCGCAAAGACGGCATCTTTCTCGCATGATGGCTCAGCAAGCTACACAAAAGGAAATTGGTCCCGGATTCGAGAAGTTGAAAGAAGAACAAATTGGTCGCCTAAATGGTAACTGTTGTAAAAATCATAATGCCTTGTTTCATCTTTTAGACCGTCTCAAAGCACGTAGGGAAGGTGCAATTATCCCACCTACACCAGCTCCTCATGAAGGCGGACTTCCATCATCCTCTAGAGATTTCAAGGCCCCAAGAGAATTGAAACCTGCTGCCTTCGCACCTGCGGTAATATATTTAATTTTTCGAATTTCCAATCAATATTTTAAGACACCAGCTCCGAAACATAAACAGTTCAGTCTTATAAGTGTGACAAAGGAGCTAGCAGAAGATGAGCTGCTGGAACTATACAACCTAGCTTTCCAAAGGATAATGAACGCAGAACGTAATTTTAAATTGCACTTCTTTATTTCAATACTGTTCAGGAAGAGCCGTTCAAGGAGGTGCTGTGATTATGCACAATCTTCTGTTAGTCCGGCTAGCTGGAAGACATGCACTACAAAATAATGTGTATGAGGATCTAATGATCAAGTTTATTGCGGAAGAGCATAAACTCAGAACGGATCTGGCACTTCTTTGGATAACAGAGTTATATTCGCAATATCAAGGGTATTGATGTTTAAGGGGTACCGTATTTATCATATTATTTTTCAGCTTCTCCCACTGTTTGAATGCCGAACAATCCACAGGTGAAAGTAGCAGAGACGAAAAGCTACTAAGATATGATCGGGTGATGTGCGGTCTACTTTATGCCTTGCACGAAAAAGGATTGCACAAAGAAGCGTAGGTTGAATGTAGCAAACCAGTTATATTGCCAGATTGCAGTCTGTTCCACAAAATACTTCTGGAGGCACCACTCGTAACATCGAATGCATTCCAGTGGCTCAAAACAGCGTGTTTAGACGACGTTTGTTTTAGTAGTTATCTCATATTGCATGAAACTATTTAGACATATGGTGCTTTCGGAATGACAACGATGCGAGAAATGATACTTACTCGGAACAGACAGAGAAAAGAACTGCTGAACCTGCTGTTTGAATTGTCATTCTACGAAAAAAAGCTTAACGATAAGAGTCAAGCCAATACTGTAAGATATAATTTTTATTAATATTTCCGTTTTTTGTTCTAGTTGCGGCAACCCTGTATTGATACAGTTAAGGAGCTCTGTGAATTGTCATATATGAGCGCTGATGTTCGAAACCTGTTAATAGAGCAGCTCGAGTTATGCAATCTGACTGAGCCTCCCCCTCATTTCGTTCCAAATGCACCTGAGGTTGGTTAAACATTTTCGACAATTGGACAATCTAAGAGGCAGATTTTTCTGAAAATGAGATAATATTATTCCCTAATGAAAACTATGTTTTGTCTGCTTTCTTGTCCTTGATTAAAACGAAAAATGTGTCCCCTTGCCTGCCATGTATTGTTTAATTTAATATATTGCATTTATTCTTTTCAGGATACCGTTGTGGTATGGGATGAATCAGTTTTCCGGAATGCTCTAATTATCTACCTGGCAGTCCTTCCAATCTATCCGGATCTGCTAATCCCACTCGCCAGAACCTACGCCAGCTGTGAAAATAGAGAATTCAAGAGAGTTGGTTCTTCATTTAAATTTATTTTCTCAGCTATTGTTTAGACTGTCTTGCGAACTGTTGATTCTGCTGTTCGTGCTATTGGCATTGCGAATCCTGAAATTCTGCGACTTATCAACGAATGTCCACTGGGTGCAGAATCGTTGGTTGCAAAAGTTGTGCATCTTCTTACAGAAAGAAGTGGGTTTAGACATAATCTAGATATTTTCTTCTTTTTTTAGATCCTGTCACTAAAGAATTAGTCGATAGTCTGAAGCGCCTCCATTACAGCAGAAAGACTGACGTTCGGTCTCTAATACCCGTATTAAATGGATTGGATCTGGTAATGTTTGCATATTCGACTAGTTAATTTATTCATTTGAGGACGATATTCGAGATGTGCTGCCGAAGTTCATACTGCACATTTCTACGCAGAAAACCATCAGCAGTGTCTTTAGAAAAATTCTGAATGGGCGAAGTTTGTTACTTTACTAATTCTTGGAAATATGTAATATTTAGACATTCAAACTGGAGAACCGGTGCTAGGTGGAGTGGAATTGCTCGAGGAATACCATAAGATTGAACCAAGCACCTCCGAAGAAAAAAATAATCAAATTAGAAGTGATTATTTGATAGTTTCCTGTTACTAATTTTTTGTTCTTTAGATTTGGAGGAATTGTTAGATTTATTGTCAAAGGAATGTGTTGCACATGCAGTAGAAAGACTACTCGATCAAAGGCCGCTGTCTAGCCTGTTTTATTATTCATTGGTTGCAATTTACAAGCAGGTTTGTGAAAGATGAATCTCAGTTAAATGTATTTCTTTTTAGTTCAAACAACTTGATGGTTTTCTGTCGAACGTCATCCAAAAATTGATAGCAAAGGAGCTGTGGAAAATAACTCCCGAATCTAGGAAGGAATTCTTCAATTCTATTTACAAGATGGAGAAGGTTGCATTTACTGTAAATGTCTTTTAAGTATTTATAGTTGGCTACGTTAATTTAGGCTATTCTGACCAATTTCTCATCTGATGAGTTCGACGAATACATGCATTACCTGGAAGGAAATCATTTGAAGGCAGATGTAGTCCGTATGCTGAAGGATCATCTACCCTCGTTGTCATCTCAACAACAAAAGACAATATCGTAAGTTACGAAGATATTTTAAAGTCAACTTTGGATGTACACTGATTTTTTTGTTTAATCCCATTCATTTTGCAGAAGTTCCATAATGGAGTTGATACAAGATAAGGAAGAACAAAGGAAGCGTGAAAAGGATGATAAAGAAAGGGAGCGTGAGAAGGAACGTGACAGAGAACGCGATAAGAACCGAGATGAGAGGAGGAAAGCAGAACGGGAAAAGGATAGGAGCCGGGTAAGTATTCATTGAAATATTTGTTCAACTTTATTATTTTGTTTGTAGTAGTTCGTTTTTTAATTGAACTGTTAGTCAATGCATCATTTCATACCAAAATGCACGGGCCGTATTTCATTACCACGTTGTTGTGTATTATTTAATTTAATTTTTTTCCAGAGGGAAAGGAGTGTTTTTCAACGAGAGAAAAGCGTACGTCGGAGTGATATCAGAAGATCTCACGACTAAGTTTTCTAATAGGTTTGGTAGATTTTGAAAAGTGTTGTTTTACTTTTTTGCTGTATAATTAATTTTCTTAGCCCAATGAGCATTCGTCTTTGTTACTTTTTGTTGAATATTTTATGTATTTATTTATGATTAAATAAATTTAATAATGATGCTTCCTCTTGTTTAAATGTTTATACTGCACTGTATTCTGAGTTCGGGTGACATACCATTTGTTGATGTTTTCTGCTGAAATTTATAATTGTTAGTTAAATGGGTTTGCCTGCTCCGTCCCCATGTTTTGTGCTTCACGGTCTAGCTGTGAACTGTCTGACATTTGGAGCTGTTAACGGCAAAGAAGTCTTTATAGTCGGAACTCTGGATGGGAAATGTCAAATTTATTCCGCAGAAACTTATAAGAAATACAAAGATGTTTACGGTAAGGGTCTTCTCATACTTGTGTTTCGAACTAATCCAATTCTTTCAGTTTCTTTGTATTGAGTTGTATTTTTCAGTGGACACTGAGGGTCGCTCTGTGGTGTCGGTAGGATTTGTTGACGAATGTCGAATCTGGATTCATGTTCGAAGCTACGCTGTGATGATCATCGAATTAACCGATTTGCAAGCAGCGGGCATTCGCGACTGCAAAATTATCTGCAGTATGAAACTGTCACATTATGGTTTCTGCCATTCACTGGCTGTCGATAATGGAAACTCATTCCTATTTCCAGACACCGAGGTTTGTTCTTGCGTAAAGTGACTATGTAATTTACTTGTTTAAGAAAGAAGAACATTTTATGAACATATGTTCTGGTGCAGATGTGAAGAGGTAAATTTTGGATTCTATAATAGATCTGGAAAAGTTCCTTTTCTAAACATGAGGAGTAATATATATACGTTAGAACAATGATATGGGGTGCTAGAAAAGCATGATATACCACACGGTTTGGTTCAATTCTCTCGACCGATACTGTATGCCAGGTTATTCATTCCATTCGTGTTTGTCAATGTAATTTCGCCAGAAGACGTCATACTCACCAAATATTCTCATTTATCTTTCAAATCGATTATCCCAATTAGCGGATGTGGACATCTATTCATTCTACCAGTTGTGAGACAATTGAAACAAGCACTATTTTTATTCATATCGTTTTTGGTAGCCTCGCTGAAACGTAGACGTATCTATCGCTCCGTCAAATCACGTAGGAAGTCCAACAAATTCTGATTATTCATTACTCATTCACGATGTTTATCTAACTGTCCAATTTCTAGGATCTCATTGGGTACGACATCAGCTCCTTTGTGCTTCGCGAGTGATGTCAGTCAGTCTTCACAGTTTTTTGTTGGAGATGACAGCGGACGGTTACGAAGAGTTAACTGGCAAACCAGTCAGGTTGCGGAAGAGGTGCGTACTATAGTCTGTAACAAGAAAAAGGCTGCAAGGTGCGATGCTAAACGAGGGCTTTCGCAATTACGTATTTGGGTTTTATGAAATCAAACCATCGCAAAAAAGACTTTGTAATATTCTTCTAGTAACAAGCAATAAATTGCGCTTCTAATCATACCAAGAACATCTACTTTCGACGAAAATTGAACAATTTCTGAAAGACTATATAACACCGCACCTTGCAGCCTTTTTCTTGTTACAGCCTATACGACTACTACTATGTGCAAAGTTCAGCCGAAATAAAATTTGCTGATTCTGCAATTTTTCAGCTGAGTATATTCTCAAAGTCGTGTATACCAGTTCTCAAATGGCGTCTAAATATAGACCATATTGATTGTGATTAATCTATTTGTGGCTTATTCCAGATAACCATCTCCACTGAGCCCATCTTCTCAATTGCCTCTTCCTCCACATATCTGACTATGGGGACAGCAAAGCCGCCAATCAGAGTTCGAGCTATTGACGATTTGAAAGTTACATTGGCTGAAATTCACTATCCAGCGGGGTAAGATTTTTTACCTCTCGGGGGATTTATGTGATACTGACGTCAAAATCAGACAACTGGCTATGTGGTACGAGTTGCCAGGCGGGTATGGAAAAGCAATGGAAGACGAGAATTTAACTTCACCGTGGTTAAGCCCAACATGTAATTCTTGTTTTTCAGGTCATCGGGTTGTGGAAGTTTATGCTTCTCGCAGTCTGAGAAGATGCTATTTGCTGGATTCTGGGATGGATCGATTCGTGGATTTGCGATGACTAAAAAGAACCTCGGTGTGATTATGATGCATCTTTCTTTTCATTCCAAATCTGTAAATGCTCTCGCGTTCTCCGCAAATGAACGGCTTTTCGCCGGTTCATCAACGGACGAGAAACTTTCAGTTTGGAAGCTTAAATAGGCTTATAAGTTATACATTTTTGTTAAATTATAATTTCGTCTTTTATGTTTTGTATCTGTTTGTATATAGAATTGTATTGTTGTTTTTGTCGGTTTATTGAAGTTCCCATTGCGGGATAAGATATTTTTATGTTTATATTTTCGTCCACTCAGTCTAATGACTTTAGTTCTTCCTATAAATACGTTCGGCGAGCAATAACAATTTCAGCACTCGGAATTGGGCGAAGCGCAGTTTGGGTACCTTTTTCTCCCGGCAGAACGCGCATTCCGCTAAGTGGGTACGCATATATTTTCTACTTTGGTTGTTTTTGGAAGATCTAATTTCGCTCAATACCGGTAACGCTTTTGGAACGCTTGGTCAAATAATATTCGGAAGCCATTTCTTCGAAGTTTTAATGTTCTTAAAAGTTCGAATTCCGGTATTTGGAGGGCACCTACCCGCACGCGCCAGTGTAATCTCTTTTCAATTCTAATTTTATTTGTGCAAGAGGGAAAGGACAAAGGAATTCCCATTTACATTTCAGAGCCAACATCCAATTTATCAAGAAACATTGGAAAAGCCTTTGGTCTTTATTCGAGACTTTAGATTTTAGTACTTATGTATTTTTTCTTTGAATGGCATTAAATTTCTTGACTTCAGTGAAATTTGGAAGTTCTAAAGTCGCTGTCAATAATTGATGTTGTTCCGAATTCCATAGCTTCCAATATAAAACGGGACTAATTTAAAAATAAATAAGATTACGGAAGCAGCGCTTGCTTTTCGGCCTAGCTTATTTAGTAGTTTTGCAAGCTCTTGATTTCTTGCTATCACATTCGGGTGGGAAAGGGCCGGCCGGTTTCCACAATTTCCCGGCCCCGGTCAACTTGACTAGTCCAGCCCGCTAAATTCTCACCCTTGCTGTCATCATTTTCACTGAACTTCGCTCAATCTTTGCGCTAATCGCCAGGCCTATGATTTGATACTGCAAATTGGGAAGAAGCCGAAACAAGTGTGTGTCCGTCGTTTACGCGAGTTCACGAAACAATTGCGTTTGCTAGAAATAGTGCCGATGCTGGCTGGAGTAGTTTGAATGTCCTTGTGAATTACAACAATGTAATGTGATAAATGATAACTGCAAGACAAAATGACAGTATCACAGTTCGTAAGAAGGAAACACCACCCGACCCCTAGCGACTGCAATCGATCTCTTTACAATATTGTTTATAGAACACCGCTGCGCTGCTGCTGTTGCGCCTTAAGAAATCGAGTTATTTTTCAGTTATTTCATCATTATATGTTACTTTTTAGTTGTTTGCTATAGGGCTTGAACACTTTGATGCGTTACTGTGGCATAGATATATCATGTTGCAAGAGCTTGGTTTCGGCGCGGTATCCGGGGGAGCTGCGGTGTTACATAAATGTAAACGGAACATAGGTCGATTGGGAGCCTTTTTTCCAAAGCACATTCACGTTAATGCAGGATGCTGCGCTATACTAGGTTTGAATTGATTATTTCCTATAGTTTAACATTATGTAGTGAATACTATAGTATGGAGTTAATTAAAAACATTGCCAACAAAAAATATGTCCAGGTCACCTATGTAAAGTCTGACATAAGGTTTCATCTTATTATTCAACCCCTGTGGCCGTAGCATAGAAACGTTGATACGGCCACTGGCAGGTTGGTATAGTATCCTTCAAACACAATTTTTCCTGGGCGATTTACATTCTCCACAATGTTTTAGACAAGGTTGTTCACGGGCCGGCCCTATACAACCCCATCCCAGGTGGGAGTTTGGTTTCGCTAGAGAGCGTATTGTTGAATAAAATACAAAAAAAAACACCGGAACCTTCAAGATAAAGATCTCTATTGCTTTTTTATCTCTGATATTGTTTCACTTGCTTTATTGAAAGTTTCACCATCCAGTTTCCCCAAATATAGTGTGAAATGAGAAGTTCTTCTATTATTTTCCCATGTAAGTGTTGTTTTGAATAGATATAAAATAAACATTTTCTAATATCGCCCGTAGTCTTTGCCGCAACAATGAATCATCGTGCGAACGCAATTTGTTTCACTTTATACAAAAGTAATTGCCAATATTTGAGATGCATTATTTCTATGGGAATAGTGTGACCGGAGGGGGGTGGGTACGGGCCGGCAAGATGCCAACATTTTAGGAATCAAGTCTCAATTCCGGTAGGATCGGCCCGTCTGGAAATTTCTGGACCCCTTCCCGCACGGGCCAAGTGCTGCGCAGTCGTCTGCTTGAAATGTTGTAAAGGGTTCTAAATGAACTATACTTATAGACTGTTTCAAGAGCTAGTGTTCCAGGACAGTGTCCTGGAAAGAGGCGGAAGTATATGAAAATGAATGAAAATTGGGTTTGGAGCCTTTTCTTCGAAAGTCCATTCATTTTCACTAAACACCGGGTCTCCACAGGATAATGAACTGGAAAACCAAGTTCTTGATATAGACTATATTAGTAAGTTAACTATAGTCGAATTGAAAACAAAGATACCGTGTTAAAACATTTAAAAACCCTTGTTCCAGCACTTTCCCTTCAAAATTTGCCGAATACACAACTTCTTATTACTCTTAGAGACTCTACAGCAGACAATCCAACCTGGGCCCGGCCTACAAACTTTTCCCAGGGTCCGGGCCCGGCTTGGCCAGCTGGATGGTCTGCTCTAGAGACTATTTATAATTTAGCCGAAAACGTCTATTTAGCAAATTTTGAACTAAAAGTGCTGTTAAAAGGGTCTTTAAATGTTTTAACAAGTTAAAGAAGACTATAGCTTCTGACCCTTTGAGACAGCCCCCACCAACAGTGACTTTAACGGCCCAGCAGCTCAAAAATTACTATAGGTCGGTTCGTGAATAGCCCTGCGCCTGCCATCTGTTTCCCACAAAACTTAATATTAAACACCGCCCATTCCTTCTTTCACTTAGATATCATATAACTTAGTCCGAGGACAGATTCCTCCATATTATGTTACATCTGGCAGGAATCAATTACTATGTGAGTTGTCTCTCAATCTAAGTGTAAGGGCAGGGTACCGGCATTAGTCCACCACTCCAGACTTCTGATTAAAGTAGCTCCAGTTTTGTTGGATATCCTTCTTTCTTTCTTTTTCTTTCGTTGTATTTCTGTATAGCCTGTATCTAAAGCTAGGTTTCCAGCGTAGTATCATAGAGAGAGTTTTGTATACATATGAATGTACTTTTAAAGATTTTTTATTCATATTTTGCGAAACACGAGATCAGATATTTGGGACTCCATTGCACAAACTGTTGATGAAAAAACTTCCAATTAACTGATTTTTTATTTGTCTTTATGTATCAAACTAGTTACTCTCAAAAGAGCGGAACTCTTCTGGATTTTAAAATGAACTTTAATTTTGAAATACTTTTTTTTGGAAAAAAAATGATTTTTTTCCAAAATTGGGCCGGGTCCATTTGACAATATATAGTCTGTTTCAATAGTAATAATGGAGTGTTACTTGCGCATTTCTGTATAATTTTGGGTATATTTTCGTTGTTCCGAAACTTTCCAAGCCATTTTAAACGTGATCCCTTTATATATCCAGGTGCTGAATCCTCTTTAGGTAGTTTTTGTTTTTAAGGCTATCTATTTTTCTAGTTGATTCTGATTTTAATTTGCTGAAACCAAATAAACTTATAAAATGTTTCAATAACAGTAGTAGTAATACTACAGTCTAAGTCCGTTTTCTAATATTTCTCATATAAACCTTCTTCTTTTTTCGTTTTTCTTCCGTATTTGGGATAATGTGATCCGCATCACTGCAATCAGCCACATTTAACTAACGAAACACTTGTCTCCAAGCAACCAAACCAAACTTTTTATACTTTTTTGTTTTTTTTTTCGGTCTCGTTCCGGTCCGGCTTTCAAATGTTTTCAAAAAGTTGCAGTAGCATAGAACATTGTATCTTGTTTTTGTCGTGGTTTCTGTTCCCGAATAAAGAGAACAGCCTGGGTGTAATAATAATAATAATAAATGTTTATTTTAATAATAATAATGAATGTGTGCCGACATTTCCCAACTTACCCAGCCCAATTTACCGTATTCCAACGCTTCAGTGAAGGTCTAAGGATTTTCCAAGTTATTCTTTCAAACCCTGAGGAATGCAATTCACGAGTTCACTGGCCATTTTAACTCAGCATGTGGTCGCTTTATCACTTACCACTTGGAAAGAATCCAATCAAATGTTCAATTTTTACGAATTTCTAGATCTAAAGTGTTTCGCGTATCTTTTTATATGATCTTTGCATTCTGTCTATTGAATTCGTTAAAAGATACTCGTAGAACGCAACTTGTTTCTATTAATCTACCAACTATAGTCTGTTTCACAACCTATATAGACCGCAAGCACTGTTAGTTGTTAGCCCGCGGTGATGTAACATGCTGCCCTAAATTTGACTTGGAAATAACCTCCATCTCTTCTGACAAGGCTCGCCGCTCCCTAAGCAAAGGGGAGAGAGCAAATTCAAACGGTGAAATTTTGATGCTCATACCCTGGCTTATTTTGTTAAGCAATTCATGTTGATTTATATATGATTGGAAATACACTAGTTCAATCTATGCAACTGACTTTTTTCGAATGATTCGGTTAAAGCTTTCCAAAGAAGAATGAACTTTAGTTTTAAAATGAGACCTCAGTCCTTTAATCCTAGAGTCTGCGATGGCGAGCCGTGAAATATAAAGCTTCCATCTCTTCTGACCAGGAAACTTTTGACAACAAAATCTTACACCATGGCGGGATAACTACTATACGGAAAAGCGGTGGTGTTACTTTAAACTAGGTAGAAGATTGCTTCATCGGACCAGGATGCGACCGTTACCTTTTTGCTCTCATCAGTCTAGCTTGTCAACGCAACTATAACAGATCTAGAAGCCTCAGTTGTGGACCCAGCGCGGGCCCACTTCTAATCGGACCCAAACATCTCTTCTATTTACTAGATATCTCTCAAAAATCTCCCGCTGTTTTAACACGGCCTTTCCATCACTCTTGTCATCATTTGGAATTCCCGCAGACAGTTTATTTTTGCGCTCCACCGAACTACCGTAATCTAAGTTCAGTCCTTCAACCTTGCAACAATAATATTTTCGCGCATCGCCACGCCCTGTGATGCTTCCGTTTAAACCAAAAGAAGTGGCGCGGCGCAACACTTGCGAACCGACGGAATTTTAGTTTTTGCAAGTTTAGAGAATAATTGTTTATAAATGTTTTTCCATTCAAGAGTAATAATGGAGTGTTAAAAATGAAGTCTCGTTGAAAATGGCGCCGAAAGTTTTCGAAAAAAGAAAATATACGCAAAAATTAAATTAATAGTCTTGAATCGGACTATTGTTGAATGGGCCGATCCGGGTTTGAAAAAGATTTCCTTTTTAGGTTAGCTATTCGAGATTCTTTGAGGACAAATTATCACAAACTTATTACTGTAAGATTGGATTAATGAAAGACTTGCACATTAAGAAAAGTAAAGGCTGCGTATCAACATCTAGCTGGGATGCAAAACTGTCAGCGCATCAACTTAAGAAAGAAACTACGAGAAAGATGAAGAAATATTATTTTTAGTAGCCTATATAGCTTTATAAGCCCTTCTATTAATATATAATATATGTATATTCCTAATTAGCCGTTGTTAGATTACCTGATCATGAACCCATTTGAACACTTCCTTTGTCTTAACAAGTAGGCAATTTTTCAAGATCTATATTCCAGAACAGAGCTGGTTACCGGCCCGGCCTGAAATTTTGGAGGTCAGGCTGGGCCGGGCCGGTCCGTAGGATTTACAGCTAATCCGGCCCGGCCTGAAATTATGGAGGTCAGGCCGGTCCGGCCGGATAACCAACTCTGTTCCAGGCCCGGCCGACACTTGACAGCTTTTATCCTTGTTTTAGAATTCCTGGTTAGGCCTATTTTAATAAACTTTACTACAGTCGTTTCAGAACCGGCCTGATGTTCCTAAAGTTCTCGTTCTTTGATTTCTAACCGTGATTACTGTACCAAATATGATATTATCTACTAAATACCTTATTTATTTCATCATTCGACCCTTTGACCTTCACTCTTATCTCACAATTAAATAACACCATAGTTACATATTTATTAATATTGGCTATTAAACAGTTATGTTTTGGGTTTTTGTTAATATTTTTAGTGAGCCAATTTCTTTTCCGAAAGTTTTATGCATATTTTTTGGGTTTACGATTTAGTCTGTTTCAAAACCTATATTGCGTTGCAAGTGTGGCCAACAAAAAGGTTCGAATTGCCCAATTTTCAATTTTCCTCAGTCTGGCTACCACAAAATGCTGTGTGAGAACACAGACACTTTGCCTGCAATAATTTTCTTATCCCTCACTAGTGGCACTGGACCTTGGCTTTGAAGGCACATCATAGTTCCTAAAAACCTAGTTGTATAAAGATAATATCGATATATTTACTGAGAATCCTCTTCAATATTTAAACCTTATATAACCCCTATTCATAGCACACTCTATGTCCAAGTTTAGAATGATCATTAACAGTAATACGTGTTGTTTTATATTAATATTCGTATATATTCTTAGTTTTTATCTATAATTTTTAAAATAAACCTTATAGGAATGTATTTATTCCTCTTTCTTGGTCTATTGCTGCCTTTGGTGACTGCTTGTCCCGAGAAATGTACCTGTAAAGGAACTGTGGTGGATTGTTCAAGCAGAGGTTAGTGAAAGTCTTAACGGGGCCGGGCCCGCATTGAAATTCAGCTAATCACGGGGTTTTTTCTAATCTCGAGATATTTAGTAAGTTAGAACTGAGCGACTCCTACTCGATGAATATAGACACGGGTGGTTCTTCCGAAATGTTTTATGCAAATTCATTCGGGAAAACCTAGCCCAATTTAACATGGACCCGTTATTTTGGAGCGTATTTTACAAACTAGATTTCAGTAGGTCTTTTGCGAATATACCAGATTAATAATAAATTGAGTGTTGAAAGTAGACCAGTAATGAGAGAGTAGGCCTAAAGCTAGTCAGACAGACTAAGGACGACGTTTCGGTGAAATATTTTGTCTACGATGATATTTTGAAACGGACCGGACTTTTCAAAATACTCGACGATTACGATCATAAAGCATATTTATTATTTCAGGACTTCTCGCGGTACCTCGAGATGTTCCTTCAGATACCGTAACCCTAATCCTAAAGGGAAACCAGATTGGGAGAATCGGAAAGAGTGACGTCACTGGGCTTAAATCTTTGGAGACGCTGATTATCAGTGAGAATAAGCTGAGAAATGTGGACGAGGTAGGTTAATGCAGTTTCACCAAAAACAATAACCCAGCCCGCATCTTCAAACCTCTCTTCCGGGAGCTTTTCGACGTTAAGCGGTCCCGCAGTAATGGTATTCTAGCCTATTCTGATGACTGGGAGATTGGCGAATCTAGCTAGTCACAGTCAAAAATGACCTGACTAGATTGGCAACACGGCTAATTTGCGAACAAGCTGGTGTCCGTGCCGAGCTGAGTTTTGGCTAAACAGTTTGCACCAGATCCGAGCCGCCCATCTCTAACCCGGTCCCTTCCAGCATTGCTCCAACTTCTCGTTTCAGAACCTCCTCGACGTGCTTCCCTCCATCCGTCGTATCTCATTTGCTCGCAATCGTCTTACTTCATTGTCTCCACTCGCATCCGGCAGCTCCAGAATTATATCCATAGACTTTAGACACAATCAGCTAAGCAGAGTGGATCCAGAGGTTAGTTTAAAACAATGTGTGAGATTTTTGGGGTAGAAGAAGCTTTGTGGAAACAAGTTCAAGTGAAACTGAAGCTGCATGTATAGTCAGATTCAAAAGTAATGAGGCCGTGTTAATAAGCAGGAGTGCTGCAATATTTTGTCTGAGTAAGGCAGAGCAAAAGCAAGTTTGCAATCTGCCGATATCGTGCGCGTAGAATGCAAGCAGGCGCAGTGTTAAAAATAACGAAATACGCAGCATACACGGCCTTATTACTTTTGAATCTGACTATAATAGAGTTGGACCGGTTGCCCACTTCGTGACAACTAAATCCATATATGGTCTCTAGAAAGAGCCAGGCTTTCAGCGCAGTATACTGAGAGCAGCGGTGTTATCAAATATAGAATGAAATATCGGCGGTTTGGGAGCTTTTTTCAAAAGTACATTCATTTTAATCTAACCAGGAGATGACGCTGGAAACCTAGCTGTTGATACAGACCATATATATTAGTAGTAAAATTAGTTCATCCCTGAATTCTACCTGTTGAATATTTACAAAGGATATTCTTTCCTAAAAATCACAATTTAGTCTTAAACAATTTCGAGGAACTCTAAATAGACTTATTTAACCCCGATTTAGACCTTCACTGCTCTGGAGCAGCTGATTCAATTGGACTTCTCACACAATCATCTACAGAGTCTTCCTACAGTCATTTTTAAGGTTAGATATTTAAGTGATCACGGGTCGGCCTGTACTAACAATCCACTCCAGAAAGACCGTTCTGGTCGCGGAGCTTGCTTAACGATTTTCCAGCGTTCAAGGATTCTAACTTATTCTATATTGGTTATCCGGAAAGCTATGAAGACTAAACAGTCCTATAGAATAATAGAACTCCAATAAATTGTGAAGCCGTTTCCAAGCTCCAGAAAACTGGAATACAACAAGATGTGTACCCTGAAATAGGTTTTCAATCTGATCCGTGTACTAGCCTGGGCATCAATTTTATGCCTTCAAAACCAGGAGTGGGCATTTGACGGGCCAGTCTCGGCCGCAGACCGCTATTTTAAGAATGAACTCGGGTCGAGAAATTTTGACCGCTGTCGGGTCTAATCTTACCACAGCCAAAAATAATCTTATTTCAGAAGAACCGTCGTCTAGCCACCCTAAAACTGCACCGAAATCCATGGAATTGCGATTGCAGGTATTTAAAACTGCTCTTAATTACAGTAACCCGTTCGTTACAGGATCACTAACATAATCTCAACCTTGTTGAATACTCAGCGATCAACTCACGAAGAAGCCAAATGTTTTAGTCCTAGGGAACTGAGGGGCCAGGAGCTGAGAGAAGTAGGCTATGAAAGAGTTTCAATTTCCAGAAATCTATTTAAAAATGCAAATCTTAAAATGCCCTGGAAACCTAGCTCTGTCAACAGACCAGAGCTGTTAACCCGGCCGGCCCGGCCCGGCCCGGCCCGGCCTAGGTTCCAAATCTTGGGCCGGGCCTGGC
>JAQGAV010000762.1:0-27378 GCA_034691345.1 Phasmarhabditis papillosa
TTCTTTAAAAACAAGATTTTGTGTTATGGCTTTGATCTCGTTCATTGTTCTTTCCTTGTTTGAATAAATTATTATTATTATTACTCATTCAGTGAGGTTGGCAGAAATGTATATTTCATTGGTTAATTGATACTGTTTGCTGTAACTTACTGCTCCGCAAACTAAAAACACCCAACACCCATGTTATACACGGTGACGCAGAAAATATATAGTCTTTTAAAGCACTGCGCAAATTCTCGGTCCCGCGTGGAAAGACCTAAGATGCTTTCAAATATGAAAAATGTGTTAGAAATGCAAATACGCACAGTTGGTGTCTTTTGTTAGATCGACAAACGACACTGTCAAACATGAATACAAAAAAGACTATAGATAGCTTGTAAATCTCTTAAGCTTCCATAAGAGTACATGTTACAGATATATAATTGCTTCAAATTGATATATTTATATTCTTTCTATTTAATTCGTTGTTTTTTTTCCTTTTAATAGATTTGTTTATATGTAAATCGTAATTGTTCTATACCTTGTTAATAAATTATTATTACTAAATATTTAGATTGAACTCACTTTCGTTTTCTAATTCGATAACTATTTCGCAGTTATTAGATTGCTGCATATGAAAGTACCAGTGTAATCTCACGTTATGCTCAAATTTTCTGAAGAAAATGATGATGAAATGAATATACTGAATGTTCTTGGAAGCTAATCATTATAGAATAAATATTATGGGATCTGTCCCAACAATGTAAAGGGATAAAAGTTACAGTATTTTTTAAAATTCATTTTACTGGTTACTGTATTAAAATCGCCCAACTCAGTTTTAATTGGAAAATGCCATTGAAAACCATGCTTTTTGAAGCAAAGAATCATATTCTTAGATCATTTTTTATTTGAACTGGATATTCGTTTTACACTGTACTATTTAAAAAACTGTTTATTCCTCAAATCAATGTATCACATGGCGGGTGTTCTTGTTATTCGTTCCATCTTTGGGGCAGCTATGTGTCGGTATTGCGGGAATCATAAAAGAACATTCAAGCATACATCCCACGGTTGCTCAATCCGGCTTGGGACGGGGGAGGGATGGAGCCCACTCACTACCTTTCCTCCTCACGGATTCATAGCCTGGCGCGCTACCAGCTGAGCTACTACTTGCTACTATACTGTACTACGTTTACAAAGTTCGTTGTGTTCGTCACATTCAAAACTATATGACGGTCACTATTTAAGTGGTTATAAGTTGTAATCCGTAAAACTTCGCGCCGCTATATAAGTTATAACTCAATATATAAAATTACATTTAAAAGAAATTAGCTTTCTTGACAAAAAATTATATCTTTAATTTGCTATAAAGTTCAAAATTGTATATGTTGTTTCTTTAAGTGTTAATAGAAAACTATTATTTTAGCTGGTTACTAGTGCTACTAGCTCAGCTGGTAGCGCGCCGACCTATTAAACTGTAAGCTCCGAGGAAAGGTTGTGGGTTCGATCCCTCCCCCGTTCCAAACCGGATTGAGCAACCGTAGGATGTATGCTTGAATGTTCTATTATGATTCCTGCAAACCGACTTCTAGTTGCCCCAAAGATGAAAAGAATAACAAGAACACCCGTCAAGTGATATACATTGATATACGTAATAAACAGTTTTAAACTAGTGCTACTAAGTGAGAACCTGCTTAACTCAATATATAAAAATATATTTTAATAAGAACATAATGACATGTCCACATTTTCAATCATATATTGTATATACACAACACAATTAATTTTCAACAATCCTAAACTTTTTCTAATGTGTAGTAGATATATGTGGACGAACTTTTTGCAATGAGCCAAGCATTTGCTCCGCCCACCGACTATGCATAGCAATAAAAACTATAGATAGTATTCTCTTTCCCCTTTTAAAACGTTTACAGTAGTACAAACTCCTTTAAACCCGCTTACTTTTCTTCAATGCAACGGTAGGTCTTCCTTTCATGATCCATTTCAATTATTTGTTGTGTAATTACTCCTGGTAGCGAATGTACTATCACTGCTTCTTTGATGCTTATACAGTAACAAATATCCGACTAAAACAATAAATATTAGTAGTCATAGTTAAATGAGGCCAGCAGTTTATGTACTATGAATCTTTTTAGTAATGCTCAAAACCTCATTTATTGTTGTTCTCTTGTTTAAAAAGTGATTATTTCACCTGTAATCCTTTGACTCGGGTTACTGTAGCATGTTACGTTATATATAATAAGCATAAGTAGTAAAAAGTAGGTTATATAATCTTAATATATATTTTTATTCTGTGTTTTTGTTATATTTTGTATTACAAACCCTTAAACTTCCGACTCCGATTGGCTTGTAACAATCCATTTTATAATTGAGAATATCAAAAACAAAGATTCTATTGAATTCATTAGATGCATTTGGCCGAGGGATAACGTCTCGGGCCTAAAATCACTAATTAATTTTCGTATACAAATCCCGGGTGCTTTATAGTGGTTAGTGCAGCGGTCTCTGAATCCGGGAGAATTTGAGGCTTTGGGTTCGACTCCCCGCAGCTGCAGAAGGCTTATCTATCCCGTGTTTCGTGCACCCGAATTGAATGTTAGAAAGGAGCCGTCTTTACTCAAAAGATTCCAGAATGAATGGTTGAATCCCTTCCTCGAACAAATCTACTTATTATTGTTAATATTATTAATAATTATTGTGATACAAATGATACGGGGAATAAAATACTTTTTACAAGCCCCAAATCTGATATTATCAATAACAAAAAGAAGACTGGAATGCGCTGTGTTTTGTAAGGTTTGTAAAATCGCTCGTTCTGTGGCAAAATTTGAAAACCATTATATGGTTCGATGCGCAATTTTTTTATTTGATGTCAGAAGATATTAATTTACTAGTTCTATTTTGTATCATTTCCAGAAAAAGACAAGGAAGTCATTGTATACCATCGCGCTCTGCGGTCTTTTGTTTGTTATAGACTATATTGATAATAGTTTGTCGGGGAGAAAGAGACTGATACAATTTGCAGTTTGTACAGTATGGACTGCGGGCATTTGGCTCCCATTTGTATTAGAGCGCGTTTACCGCTAAAGTGAAACTATATAAATGGGCGCGATAGCGCCGTTTAGGCCTCAGAACCCTAGTGTCTGATATATGATTAGTATAATATTTATTAGAAAGCTAAACTATATCCAAAAGTAAAGTATTTCATCCAGGATTTAAAGTCAGAAAAAGTTTAAATATGTAGAGGAGCGCTCTAATACTAACTTTTGGGAGACAAATGTCACTAATTCGAGGGGAAAGACCTGTAATCCACAAAATTACACACAAATGAATGTGAGCGCGCAATAAAATAAGTTCTCGAATCTGCAGTTACTATGATAAAGCGGAGTACCTAGTGTATCTTAGAAAAAGAGATCTTTCATTTATGCGCCGCGTAGTAATTTCATATTCCCGCATACGTGAATTCCACGTGGGTCAACGTTATACTAACACTAAGATTTGTATCAGTGAATAGTTTGTGTGTTGCTTATCTCGTAGCTTATCTGTTATAACTAGAGCGCCAGTAGATAGTGTCTCCCAAAAACTTTCCTGTCCCCTCCAAAAAACTCTGTATTTCATAATACTCGAGAGTGGATGGTTTTTTGGAGGGGACAGGAAAGTTTGAAAGTTTTTGGGAGACACTATCTACTAGCGCCAAATATTCAATATTTTCGCGAAATACTAGTTTTTATTCAAAATTTAACTAACAATAAGTGAATTTCTTTTAGAAACAAAAACTGTAATATGTTTTATACTTTCTTTTTGGAAAACCATTTTTATGTCCACTATTCATGTTTTGTCTTTGGGAAGTCAAACCCCGCTTCAAAATATGTAAAATGAACCATTTTTGACCCATTTCTTAAGGAGCGCCGTCGGTAAATTCAAAACATTTTGAATTTTCAAATTGAATGGAAAGGACGCCGTCGCCGCCAAGGTTATGCACACTACTTAAATCATAATTATTTATATTGCGTTCGTGTAAACTAGAAATGGGCATTTCAGGAAAATTGATGGCCTGTGTTTATTCAATCGCCAAAGCGCGCCCAAAAACTTCCAAAAA
Organism: Phasmarhabditis papillosa; assembly: GCA_034691345.1. NCBI lineage: Eukaryota > Metazoa > Nematoda > Chromadorea > Rhabditida > Rhabditidae > Pellioditis > Pellioditis papillosa. The sequence continues at coordinate 4,100 of JAQGAV010000762.1, forward strand.
ATGAAAGCTGGGCCAGCCTGAAACGCCCATCTCTAGTGTGAACTATAAATTCATCTGGACATCCTGTGTAGGGTCCATATATTAATAGTGTATTCAATTATTTATTTTGTAGGATTTATTTGTTACAATTTGAGAGTTCACATTAGAAAATCCGAAATGGTTCGCACAGCGAGTCGAATTCACCATTTAGGCACAGTGCCAAAACCTGCGAGTGTGCTCTTAGTTACCTACACTGTGTCAAAAAATACAGTATCCATTCCCAAAAATTTTCCAATTCCGAAAAAATGCGCGAATTTTTATAAAAAAGGAGTACAAAAGTACTAGATGTTGAAGGTTATCGTTGTGGGATCACCTTAAATTTGATCAGTAGGTTTTCGTTGCAAGAGTCGACGACCTTTTCTTAAATGGACGAAAATGACTATTTCGACTCGCTGTGTTCGTTAAACAATAATAAATATTACCTGTAAACTGACTCCATATCTTCCACAAGGAGTAAAGGTCTGGTTATAGAGGATGCTGTGCCATGATCGATCTCTGTCTAATATCGTGCGATCCTCAAACATTTTACCGAGATAAACTAAGACGGGCATCTTCAAGTAAAAAGGTTGAATACTAAATATATATTCGGTTTAAATGTATTTCACCTGTCGGTGCCGCGTATTACCTTATTTTGAAATAAAATTTGATTATAGGTCAGCGTAATTTCAGTTATTAAACAAATGATTGCCTCAAGCAATAGAACAGTCTTCGTAACGCCGTACATAGTAGATTTGGCAAACTTCGAAAGCTCCGAGGTAAATATTCGCATTAAAAAGCAAGATCGAGTATGAGAAAAGAATGTTTTGATGGAAAATATACTTTATAGGTTATTTAAAAAAAAGTTATTTATTTCCTGTAATCGCACACATCACACTAGATTTCTTTGGCGCAGGGTTTTGGTCATTCATTCCGGAATCGTCTGAGCAGATTCTGCTCCCTTCTAACATGCAATCTTAGGGGGCACGAAGTGGAATAAATAAATTTATGATAGTTTTCTGAAAATTTGTAGCTAGACATCGAAATATAAGGTGTGGCTGCAGGTCCGTTCATTCTAAAAACCAACAAAAATGTGTTAAAAATACAACTCTGGCTTGAAGAGTTGGAAAATAACTGAGAATCATCATCCAGTCTACAAGATCGGCTATGTAAGCGGCTCCAAATCATTCCGAATTTCCCATTTGAATGGAAAAATGACGCCGTCGCCGTCGATGTGGTGGTTGTCAACAGTTCTTAACTCTGATAGTATATGAGAAGCCCATTATAACTTTGTTGCGGTTTGATATATAAAATAGCATAATACACGAGTGGTTCAATATAGTCTACGGACATATCTCATGTAGTTTAAAGGTCTATTTATTATAAGGCGAGCGCACAATTATATAGGTTGCTTCTACATTTTCTTTCGTTTCCCGCGCTCCTTCTAAATTCTACAGTACACCTCTGCTACGATTCATCCGTCGATCCGTCGACTATATACATCAGTGTAGATTTTGCATTTCAGAAATTCTGCATACTAATCTCCGAAGTTTGTAGAGTTGTAGAACAATTTCAGAATTTCTCAAGGCAACAATAGGGTTCCCGTGGATAATTGTGTTACTGCTCTAACCATTGTTATTTACTAGTATGTTTTTATGGTAATATATAATATACAACTTTTATTAATAATAAAGAACATTTACATAAAGTTAAAAGAAATATTTGTTTATCGTGTTCCTCACTGAGGATCTAATGCGTTCAATGTATTGAATTATCCGAACCAGTCTGAAAGCAATTATTGTGCGACATTTCTTTTAGTTTTGAAATATATAAAACATTTCAAAATATTATAGAGTTATACAATGGGCAATGCGAAACTTTGCGCCCCAACATTTGCGCTCCGGAACTTTGCGCCCACCATACAGTGCCTTCGATAAGAGACTATATCGAGAGTTGTGAAATCGTTTTGATTTCAAACCAGCAATTTTGAGCTCTCTGGCAAAACCAGATTGCGGCAACTTTCCGGCGATTCCCCGGATTTGGCCTTAAATTTGCAATGCCGGTCCGTATTTCCCAGTAATGCTACAAAACATCATAGCACGGGCCGGGCCGGCCTGGGCCCACAACTTTTGATTAGGAGCCGTCCCCAGGGCCAGCCCCTTCGCACTCCTGGTCACAAGGAGCAAAAACCCGTACTCCGTTAAAATTCAGAAATGGGAAAGGTACGAATCTTTTCGATGTAAAATGGAAACCTTTGACATAATCATGGCCATTTATGAGTAATTTTACTTAGCAAGGTAGCTAAGATTTCCATGCTTACCCTTGAATCCCTTAACACCTTCAGCGATACTGTCGCCGGCTTTGCTGGCCCATTCTCCGGTGACGTTGTAAGCCGATTCTAGAAATAATCAATAACTAATAATACACTATATATCAAATGGAGTTCTTGTTAACAAAAACTAAAAGGATCAAATAAATATGACTTATGTAACAGTGAATTAAGGCCCAGTAGGTTTCCCTTCTAAACTCTATGGTAATAGAGAAGTCCAGTGGAGAAAAGAGTCAAACGGTGAAGTCTTGTAGACATTACAACCACACTGCGTTTACCCTATGTAATTAACTCAGAATTGCAAAAGGATGGCGTGTTTTCAGAATTTTTTGGGCCCGGGTCGGGCGACATGCTATATTCCCAAACTCACTAGCTCCAGTGGCTATCGCACTACCGGCATCACTTGCAAACTCGCTTGTGGCATTCCAAGCGGTACCTAGAACATAAACGATTAAATCCATACTTCAATAGAAAGAAAGGAAACCTTTATCCAAAAAAACATTGTTAACACATTTGAAAATACTGTAAAAACCTTTTTTAATGAAATGCTTTATTTAAATGTATAGTCTTTCTCAAAACCTAGGTTTCCAGCGCGATATCACTAGCGGGGCGCAGTGTTATAAAAAATGAATGTACTTTTGAAGAAAACGCACCACGTCGACCGATTTTACATTCATTTTATATAATACTGCGCCCCGCTCGTGATACCGCGCTGGAAACCTAGGTCTTGAGATGGACTATAGGTGGACAGCTCGATGGAAGCCTTTTCCAGAAAATTTTACACCCACTAACCGGCTCCTTCAGCAACAGTTTTGCCGGCATCGCTTGCTAGTCCCTTGGCTCCTTCGAATCCGTCTTCTGTAACAAAGAAACGATCAATAAGTGATATCTCTTCTTGGTTGCAATGACATTTTAGCTAGCGATGGGCGGCTCTGCTTGCTAAAATGGTGCGGCGCACCGTTCAGCCAAAGGTCGACTAGGTGTAGATAGAACAAGCCTCCCGGTTCAAATGAAATAATGTTTGAATGGTTGAAAAAAGGGCGTGGTGGCCCAGTGGTAAGTAGCTTCGCCTCATAAGCTAGAGGTCGTTGGTTCTAATACCACCAAATTTGTTCTGATTCGCCGCCTCCACTCCCTTCTGTGCTTGAAGTACCACTTCCTATGGTTCCCTCGTCTCACTTCTTCGCTCCAAACATCTGTGATCTCGCGTTTGGTAAAATGAATAAACCCACTTTTAATCATTTCTAGATAGTTTTTACAACAAAACTCTAACATCTTACAGGGTATCGCAATTTTAACTATGAAAAGCTTGTCAACGGTATACTTCGGGTTTAATTATCATGTTTGACCTTAGAGGCATATTCCATGATTTTACTTACTAGCTCCATCAACGATCACACCTCCTGCGGCGCTCCCAAACTCCAGAGTCTTATTGGCAGCGGTACCTAAATATTTATGTATACTACTGTAGAACTACGGGTTATTTCAATTGGCAGTAAAAACTACTTACTATAAAAATAGTAAATTTCTGCTAGTACTCAACAAATAAACTAAACTAAGTTACTAAAGTTATCATTGGGTTACTTTTAGCTTCAAATATATTCGGATTCAAAAGTAATACCGCCGTGTTAATACAATTGGGCTGCAAGAGTGTTGCAATATTTTGTCTGAGTAAGGCAGTGCAAAAGAAAGTTAGCAGTCTGCTGATATCTGAAGCATGTTAAAATGACGAAACGCGCAGCCTACACGGCGGTATTACTTTTGAATCTGACTATAGCTTTGGCCCATTCGATTACATACATCCAAGTGGCTAAGTGGTTCACATACAAAAGTTGTGTTTTAGATTCAGAATTTTTGGTAGTTACTCAAATATTGTTTTTTAAGTAAACTTACTAGCTCCACTGGCTATAGCACTACCAGCATCGCTTACAAACTCTCCCGTTTTGTTGACTGCGGTATCTAAAGAAAGTATTAATAAAAAGAATGTAAATGCTTTATTGAACAAAGTTACCAAATTTAAGCGGTAACTGATATAGTCAGATTCAAAAGTAATAAGGCCGTGTATGTTGCGTGTTTCGTCATTTTTAACACTGCGCCTGCTTGCAGTCTACGCGCGCGATATCAGCAGATTGTAAACTTGCTTTCGTTCTGCCTAAGTCAGACAAAATATTGCAACACTCCTGCTTATTGCCGTATTTCTTTTGAATCCGATTATAACCTACTGCACTTGTTAGGCTTAAATTAAATAAGAAATCTGACCATAGTTAGCTGTGCTGAGGCACAAATACATAGACTTAGGGTCACTTTAGATTCAAAGATAACTGACACATCACATAATTTTATAAACGTCAAATTTAAAGGAACTTACTGGCTCCCGAAGCAATAGTTTCGCCAGCGGATTTGCCGAAATCATGAACAGAATCGACTACATCCCCTGGAACAAATGGTTTATGTTGTATAAAACTTGATTTTTACACTTTTCTCTAAAGTTATTGACCGTAAAATTTAGTTTTGCCGTTTAGAAATAATAAAAATAAGTGACCTATCCAAGCCAAAAAAGTATTCAGAAGCCAATCTATTAAAGAATCTCTCATTCAAAATAAGCTACTTCGAATACACGGTAAGCAGTTGAACGAGCTATAGTCTGTATCAAGAATCAGTGGCCGTAGTATAGAAACGCCCGGGTGGGTGCCCGGGCAGTGTTTAGTCTGCCCTGGCAATAATTGCCAACTGCTTGGGCAGCCAAAAACTGCCCGGGTCCCCACCCGGGCCTTTCTATACTACGGCCACAGGTTCCTGGAGTAGTATACAGGGGATCAGTGATGTTGTATAAAACCTAATGGAAAATCGGGGCATTGGTATAGTCAGCGCCAAGAGTAATGATGTAGTGGAATGTATTCAACGCTCGTCTGAGCCCTTGTGCGAGCACCGCGCCAGCATCTGGCGGCTGCTCTCTGCTCAATATTGTACTTTGCAAGTACGCGCGTGCACTTTGCCTGCAGGTGCGGTGTTAAAAATCAAATAAATATGCAAGTGACACTCAATTATTACTCTCGGCGCTGACTATAGCTTTCTCTTCAAACTCGTCATTTAAAACGAGCACCGCCTCTCTCCAGAATACTTCAGAGAAACTTAGCTTTTGAAAATATATAATAATATTCAAATATCGAAACTCACCATACACTAAACCAAATGAAACAAATACTAGTAAAACAGCTTTCATCTTTAATTTTAGAATAATAAATCTATTTTAAATCTATTTTATAGGCAGATGTTTTGTATTATAGCTAATGTTTATAAATGAGTCAGTTAAACAATGAATAAGAGAATGAAAATAAAAGATATCAATATCAATATGTCATGAGAAATAACCTGTTTCCAGAGGTCAAGGTTAGAAAAACAGTCACAGTCTCACAGGTGATAGGTAAGGATAGAATCGAAGGGAGGAAAGCCACTCCCAAGGATTTTGTAGGATTGGGATGAAAACTCCTACCCGGAACTTGAAGGAAAGATCCAATTTTGGGATCCGAGTCCAAGAATCTCTTATTGATCCCCTTTAGGGTAAATCTTGCATAGAATGTTAATTTCACAGTTGGTGGGCTTCTTATGGAATCGATAAGACTACATAACCAATCCCCAGGGTTTTGAGATTGTGAATTTTGAAGCGAGCGAAAGGTACATATGCTGATTTGGCAAATAGTGCTTTAATACGTCACCAAACATATTATTTCCCACAAGCTTCGTTTTTATACTACAGCGTTGTAATATGAAACAGTTTTCTGTTCGGTGAAGGTGTCTTCCGCGAAAAAGACCGGCTCCGAAAGTCCCGAAAGCCCGAAAAACCCATAAAACAGATGATATTTCCAGAGCTGAAGCTCAGTTACCGAACTTTTTTAAGACTCCACAATATAAAGAGAACCTCATACAAATGCAACTCACCAGCACCGTCAGCTACTGTTCTTCCAGCAGACGCCAAGGATTCCTTTGCCGAATGAGCAGCGTCTCCTGTAACAGTACTAGTTGCACGTTTTCAACAGTTAGTTGATCTAACCAAGATTGGACAGTTCACGAAGTGCCACGGGGTGAGATTTGAACAGCACGGTCCGGGTGCCGGCTCAAAATTTTTTTTTTCATAATTACAAACCCTGGATCTGACTTGTTTTGTTCACTTGAACATAGTAACTCGATCGCGTTTCATCTTTGCTTAATCAAGCCCAAAATAGAATATTAATATAGTCAGATTCAAAAGTAATATGGTCGTGTATGCTGCGTATTTCGTTATTTTTAACACTGCGCCTGCTGGCCTTCGACGCGGCGATATCTCAGATTGCAAACTTGCTTTTGCTCCGCCTTACTCAGACAAAATATTGCAACAGTCCTGCTTATTAGCATGGCCTCGTTAGTTTTGAATGCGACTATAAATAGAATGTATTCTAAACCTAAACTATAATTCATACAAGGTCATGGTTAATTTTGCTAGCATGTAAATCCTAGCTTTCACTTTTTTAACATAATCCGATTCGACACCTTACCAATAGCGTTTCCTGCCGCGGTAGCCTTCTCATCAGCTGTATTGACTAAATTCTTGGTTCCTTCAGCAATCGAGCTGCCGACTGAAGCAAGCCCCTCTTTGGCTCGGTGGGCAGCATCACCTTAAAATAATTTGAGTTTAATTTAACTTTCTGCATATTCACAAGATGTGCTCATCCTAACGTAGTTAGGTTGACTTGTAATTTTGCCGCTAATATAAAAAGTATTTTATTTCCTGTCACTCGTATCACACAGCAACTGTAGATTTCTTCGGCGCAGGGTTTAGGTCATTCATTCCGGAATTTTCTGAGCACAGACGGCTCCTTTCTAACATTCAGTCTTCGGGGGCACGAAACTTCGGATAAATAAACTGCTGGTTTCCCATGCCTTCTGAAGCTACGGGGAGGGGGAGTCGAACCCACAGCCTCAGATCCTCACGGATTCAGAGACCGCTGCTCTCACCACTAGGTTAAAGCACCCGCTATACTGTGTAAAACTAATCATAACTTTACTAGTAACTTTTGAGAGTAATAACTAAAGTTATTCCGGATATTTTCGGGATTTAAATCTCTTTGAAAACTAACTAGTTCCTTCAGCCAAGCCTTTGCCCGCGCTAACGACCGTATCATGAGCAGAGCTAACAGCATCACCTAAAGTCTCGAATTATTTCTTGTATTCTATTACATTGCATAGTCTGTCTTCAAACTTATAGTAAAGGCGCGGGCGCCAAGAATTCTGCGCTGAGGCAAACAAATTAAGGCAAACAATTTTGCACCCGCGACGTTACACACAGTGACGCCCGGATCGTAGGTTTGACGGCAGACTATATTTATAAAGCTATACATCCATCTATAGCTAATCTAAAAGTTTGATCTATGTGAATTGTAATGCTGAGGGATATTGCTGAATATAAAGAAACTCTTTGTGAATTGACCCCACACGCGATTTCAAAAAGAAAATTCTCAAATTTAAAGGTTGCATTTGCAAGTTTTCACTTCCAGAGACACTTATATAATATTATTTTATATATTATTATATATAATACTTAAAGCTATTTATCCATTTGATTTTGATACCTCTAAAGCGATATATCTTCATATGAAGACGCTCATTGTTAGACTTAATCTGCGGGTGATTATCAAGAAAGAATCAAGAATGAACTCTCCAGTTTCAAGTTTTAGTGCAGTTTCACGGACTCCTATATATAACCATTCCAAATTACCAAATGCATGTCCGGCAGCGGATGCCTTCTCGCCAGCGGCATTGGTTAAATCCTTGGCACCTTCAGCAATCGAGCTACCAACGGAAGAAAGGCTTTCTTTGGCTCGATGAGCAGCGTCGCCTGAAACATTGAACATTGACGTACGGTTGAATTTCAAAAAATGTGGTCTTATGTTTTTGAAGAATGAGTTTAAAGAAGTTTACTAGTTATTCTAGGTATTATGAATGACTTAAGAGTAATTTAGTACTTCATTTTCCGTAATCGCACATATCACACAATATCTGTACATTTCTTAGAGGCAGGGTTTCGGCCATTCATTTCGGATTCTTCTGAGCAAATACGGCTCCTTTCTAACATTTAGTCTTCGGGTGCATGAAACATGGGATAAATAAGCTGCTGGTTTCCCAAGCCTTCTGCAGCTATGGGGAGTCAAACCCACAGCCTCAGTGCCCGCAGTATGAACCTGCCCGGGCAGTTTTTAGCCTACCCAGGCAACAATTCTCAACTGTACGAGGGGCTAAAAACTGCCTGGGCACCCACCCGGGCAGGTTCATACTACGGGCACAGATCCTCACGGATTCAGAGACGGCTGCTCTAACCACTAGACTAAAGCACCCGCTTAAAAAATCAATAAGATACTTACTCGTTCCTTCTGCAAGTCCTTTTCCAGCACTCACAACTGTCTCATGGGCGGAACTGGCGGCACTGCCTGGAAATAAAACTTGTAAAGGATAATTAGTTTAATAAGTAATATAATTCATGCTTCTGAATTATTTTAAAGATGGTTATGCTATTATATTTTACAATTGATCTAGTTGTTTATGTTTATATATCTAGTTAAAGTTGTGGAATGGAATACTCCCTCCGAATCCACCCTGGCTCCCTTAACAGAAAGGCCCAGTGGTATTCTGTGCTCTCTTGTATTCTTGTTATCCAACCCTTTATAAAAGGCGGATTTTACTAATAAATGATTCACTCCTATTCCCTGTACTATATTCGAAACTACTATTCAAGTGTTACTATGTAAATTCTAAAACTGGAATAACTAGGACCAACCAATAGCTTCTCCAGCTGCCGAAGCTCCCTGCTTGATAGAGTGCGCCGCGTCTCCTGGAATTCAACTTGTACTCGAGTAATTAACAAATCTTCCATTACATTGAGTCTTTAAAGTTGCAAAATACTATTCCTTATACGTTCAAAAGTGCAATTTTACTTCAGGTCAGACAAAACGTTTAAAAGATAGTGTTTTTTGTTTGTTTTACGAAAAATGCCACTGCACACTGGGTTTGTAGTCTAGGTATTAAAAGGGACTATGCTTTTGTAACAGTAGGTGATATAAAATAAGGGGCGTAGTAGCTCAGCTGGTAGCGCGCCGGCCTATGAATCCGTAAGCTCTGAGAAAAGGTAGTGGGTTCGATCCCTCCCCCGTCCCAAACCAGACTGAGCAACCGTGGGATGTATGCTTGAATGTTCTCTTGTGATTCCCGCAAAACCGACTTCTAGCTGCCCCAAAAGATGGAAAGAATAACAAGAACACCCGTCATGTAATATACCTTACTATACGGAATAAACAGCATCGAAAGTACAACCAAAACAAATTACAAGTTGAGCTAACAAAAAAACAATTGTTTCTATTAACTTTTTTTTTACATTAAACTTTCAATTCTAGGTTTTTCAGTATAAAGCTGTGTTGGAAAAGGGCCGGTCCGTTTTTAGACTTTTAAAATTTTCACCTCTGACACGTACCGCTGGGTTGTATTCCCAGACCTGGTATAAAAATAACATTAAAGCCTTCCTCTACTCACCAACAACTTCTCCAGTCTTCTCCCATCCATGCTTGACAGCTTCACCTGCTGAATGAGCTGCGTCACCTAGAACCAATCTAATTCGTAAGCTTTCTATCGAATAATAATCTCTTTTTTTTATTTATTCTTGGAAGTAAAGCTTATTTGTATGTATGCTCAAAAGTGATAAACATAGAACGGTGCTCAAAAATTGAGATCTGCCCTGAAATGACTAGCTTTCTTGACGGAATCAGAGCTGGTTACCGGCCCGGCCTGAAATTTTGAAACCAAGGCCAAGTCGGGCCGGCCGCACAACCACTTCAGGGCGTACAAAAAGCTGGATACCGGCCCGGCCTAACCCGAACCGGACAGGCCTGCCGGATAACCACCTCTGGACTGAATAGTTGAAATAACTGATTGTGAGTTATATTTAATAAAACTAACAAAGCGGTGAATATTATTGTTTTCTGAAACCAAGGGTGGCAATTTTTCGGGCCGGCTCGATCTAAAACTTAAGTGACCCGTTTCCCCCCTTGGCTGACACTATGTTTCCTGAACTAAGATATGTTTCAGAGTACAATTCCGTAACTTTCCCTTTAACTTACCCATACCCTCTCCAGTCTTCTCCAAACCCTCCATCATTTTAATGGCAGTAGATTTGCTCGGACCACCTTAGGGTATTATGTTTTGTGGATATAAAAGGTTACAACTACTACTTATATTAGATCTATTTGGACAACTTAAGTCTACTGCAATCCAGTGTAGTTGCCAACAAATAGTTGACTATTTAGATTTAATACACCCGTGGGCGGACTAATCGCTTGCAGCTAAAAGTCTAAACAATTAGAATTAGAGCATAGATTTGCTCTAATTACTCTAATAACCTCTAATAAATTTGCAGTTCGTACAGTAACCCCTTGCAAGCGATTACTCCACCGACTATAGATTATTGTTAATTCAGCATCACTACGTCAATGTCTATATTATTTACTTTAGCAATAACCAAGACTATACACTCTAAGTTTTCAATGAATTCCTACGCTACCAAGATATAGATATAAAAAGCCCGCGTTAAAAAATTTGAATGCTCATTTCGCGAACTTTTCTATTCAAACCTGCCTATAGCAACTATATATGGTCTGCACACATGTCTTCAAACCTAGGGTTCGCGCGCTGTTGCAAAGATGGGCAGCGGGCGCGTAAATTATATTTATTGATCGTTGAGGTGTCCGTTTTTAAGGCTAACAGTCGCTTTACACATAAATTATGATAGAATCGATAGTTGTGCTTATGCAATTATATAAAACAAGCAAATACACGATGTAAAATATTCGAAATGTTCTTTATTGTCTTATCAGCCCTCAGCCCTCAATTGATTTAATTAACGCGCCCGCTGCCCATCTTTGCAACGGCACGCGTACCGTAGGTTTGAAGACAGACTATGTATACAGCTTTCACATCTAAGACGCCGACCGCACGACCTCTCTACTCTTAAAATCACTATATATCCTACCGTCCGGCTCACCGGCATCGAATGCTACGGCTTTTAGAACTTTTGGTTCCTCTAGACAAGAATGTTAATAAGTCGTCCAAAGTAGGTCAGAGTTTAGAAACTATTTATCTTTTTGTTGTTTTCAAAACCTTATTCCAACAAATCTAGTTATGATCACTAGCTGTTGCTCGAAGAGTTGCTGGATAACTATAGTCTATATCAAGACCCTCTATATTCCAGAGCGGTATCACGAGCGGTTCACCGTGATAAAAAATGAATGCACTTTTGGAGAAAGCGCACCACGTCGACCGATTTTACATTCACTCCTGGAAAAATAGCTAACCCAGCCTATTTTGGATCACTAGGCTCACATAACAACTCTTAACATAAATTTAATAACGTTTTAACTTTACTTATCACATATATCTTATAAACGAAGCGCTATTGAAGTCAATAATCTTGTACTTGAGCTATTTTATCATGCAAATCGAGCAAAGTGAACTAATTCTACCTTAAATGTGCGGTTGCAAACTTAAAAACAATAATAATAATAGTAATTAGTTACCTATAACAAAGGTTATATCATTATATCATTCCGAACGAGATACAGATAAATAAGGTACTCTGAGGGTATTGGGAGGGCTTTGGAGCACCGGGAGCAGACAAAAATCGTTCAGCAATTAATTATTGTGGAAGCATCCGAAGCCCACCGTTGAACATGGCAGTTACATGTGGTTGTACGGTGTTGTGGGTTAGTAAAACATTTCATAAACTTAGTTTTAAAGGTCTAAAACATAAAAAGTGCTAACTAGGTGTGTGGGATAACGAATTAGTGACAGATGGTTACTCTAGCTACAGTAACCTTAAGATGGGCATGACTATTAGGGCTACTGTAGGCTACCGTAATCTCTAGGTCTACTTCTTCTCAGCTAACTCTTCGGCACTAACTACAACATCGGCTTCAGCTACTGCGTTATCTGAAATGTGCAACTAGCTAAGTGAGTGGTGCTGTGGATTGAGTCTAATGATTGGGATAAAACCACGGCTGGCAATTTAACATTACGGTCTAGGACCCACAATTCAACGACTGACACCCGGGCCGGCTTAAACATCGAAACCTCTATCAAGAACTGTTAATAGGACTCGGGTTGCTTAACTCAAAGGAAAGCCCCGGTTATTTTAGTCAATTTCTTGTGGTGCAGTGCAGTGGCCGGTTCCACTAAAGCAAAAGGACGCCACCCGACAGGTTGCAACCCGGGTCGCGCTCTACCAGGGCGCATAATCCGGCAGGTTCACCCGGTTCCAAGAAAGTCGGGTTAAACGCGTTATAACCCCATTAGTATGTCGGGGCGTCGTTTTGTGTACACAGTTACATGTTATTACTCCTTGGGGCGCGCCCTTTTGCTTTCGTGGAATCGGCCATAGGTGGTGGTGTTAACAGAATATTATTGTAAGGCCTCTCCAGAAGTGATTTGCATATGTTTAAGCCAGCATAGGTCAGCCATTCTATTCGGTATAGTTGGTGTAAATTATTTCGAATAATTAAAACTAGTTTATGTTTTTTTAGTAGACTTTACTTCATGATAAGTATATCTTACCTGCTTCACCATGATTGCTGCTTCCGGCGCCTTCGACGGGTCCACCTGAAAAAGAGTATTACATTATGGCTAATTTCGCATATCTGATTGATTAAATCTAAACATGCTTCTAACTAATTTAAAACGAGTTGTAAATGAAATGATAATCCGTGAATGCTTCTATAAAACTAAAAAGTGCTTCAAGAAGTGGAAAAGTGAATCTTGGTAAGCTGTGACTATCTAACTAGGGCACATTTATACCAATGGAGTGTCCTGCTTCCGAATGGTACGTTTCCCGGGCTTCGGGTGGGTAAGTAACTGAATATTGACCTAATACAGGAAGAAAAGTAGTTTTACAGATTATGTAATGCTTCAAAACTTATGAATTCTGAATAAAACTGTTGCAAGCTGTAGTCTATAACAAACAAAAGCCCTCAGAACGCGCTACTATGTATACATAGGCTTCGCAATTGCGTTTTTGTCTTTTTCTGAATATGATACAAAATAAAACTAGTACAATAATATTTTCCTACAACAATCAAAAACTCGTGCATAGAAGCATAAAATGGAAGTTTAATTTTGCTACAGAACGAGTGATTTTTGAAACCTTATAGAAAACCGCTCACTGCAGTCATTTTTTGTTATGGACTATAATCTAACTTTAGTTATCTGTAAAACCCGTGCTCATTGTAAATTAACCTCTGAATTATCACTTGAATAGCAAAACTCTTATTTTTGATACGTTATTATTGATTCCATGTTTAATCAACCCGTTTAAGGTTTTATCAATTAATTTTAGCCATTGTTTAATCATTTTTAATAAACCCGATGAAACTGTTATCAATTAAAATAGTGATATAGTCTTCGGATGAATCGTTTGCAGGGGTGTACGGTAGAATTTAGAAGGAGTGCGAAAATCAAGAGGCAATATACAAGTCACCGCTATAATTGTGCGCTCGCATTATAATACATAGACCTTTAGCTGCTAGCGATTCGACCGTCGACTATATTGATTAATATTTATTTTATCTAACCTGTAATCTCTCCAGCATCCTTTCCAGTCTTATAGAGATAGTGTTCCACAACTCCATCAGAGTTAACTGAAACAATCTTTACATTTCCACTACAGGGAACTGCATTTGGGTCGGCTAGCTCTCCTTGGGGCACTGGCATACATCCTACAGTCTGTCTAAACTCGTTTCCTCTATTCTCCTGTGGATAGTAAGGCAGGGCCGGTCCGCAACCACCGGTATACTGCTGGGGTTGGGGTTGGGGCGCGGGGGCCTGGGCGCAAGGGGATGGCTGGTATGGAGGTTGTTGCTGTTGTTGAGCGGGTCCGCATCCGTAACGCTGTTGCTGGGGTTGCTGGGGAGCCGGACGACATCCGCCATTCATCACTGGGAAGTCGTTGTGCTCGATTCTCTGTGGAGCAGGGGCCTGGGGCTGAGGTTGGGGTCCAGGTTGCGGGTAATGGATCAGTGGAGGGCATCCACCGGTGCGTTGCTGCTGCTGAGGAGTCTGTCCGCATCCGTAAGATGGCTGTGCTGGTCTCTGGGGCTCCTGGGGTCTCTGCTGTTCTCCATCGGCTGGGTATCTTGGATACTGGGGCCATTCGGATGGAGGTGGCAGGCATGGTCCGGGTCCCTGAGGAGGCTGTGGTTGAGGTTGTTGGTAGCATGGTGGTGGTGGTTGTCTCTCGGGCATTGGATGGCAGATTCTGTTTTCTTCTGGTCTTCTGGCACGTGGCTTATTTTTACACCGCTCTAGCCAAGCCTCACGACGGCGGACTTCTTCTTCGCGGGTTAGAATTCGTTCGGTTGGCTGGGGTGCATTGTAATCTTCCTGTCTTTTTTCGCGATCTAACTGTGATTGGAGCTTTGCCTCTACGCGGAACGCTGCGGTGCGGGGTGCTGCAAGCATTTTACTAGTTATCTAAGAAACTAATAAGTATGGGCTGGTAAAGTTCGATCTTTTCGAAAATGTTGACATTGTATAGTAGTATTCAAAAGTGAAGAGGCCGTGCCGTTTCTGTCTTTTTAGCAAGAAATTTGCGTATTTTGCCAACTTCGAATAGAAAAGTATTTCGTAATTGTTCTATAATTTTTTTAACGCGGTCGCGCTACACTCGAATGCGACCATAAACTCTAACATGACTAGGCATCGTTTTACAAAATTGTCCGATTTATTCTAAAAATGATTGAACATTACCAGTCCCAATGAGTCTAAATAAGTGTGGTTAGCGAACCAAACTCATGCAACATGCAATTCAACAAGGACTTGCAGATTTGAACACCTAGAACGGTAATACGGTATGATATTGGGAGCAGTTACATAATTTGGATTAGGTAATTTGGATTAGGTGAAATGGCAAAAATGTGGGCCGGTCTCAGAATACTTTGACGGCCCGGCAGCCGTCAAAATATTCTGAGCCCGGCCCATATTTTTGCCACCTCTGGTTTTGACAATAGGGCGGGTGCTTTAGCCTATTGGTTAGAGCATCGGTCTCTGAATCCGTGTGGATTTGAGTCTGTGGTTTCGACTCCCCGTACCTAAAGAAGGCTTGGCAGAAATAAATAACTTTAATTTACTTTTAAGACCACTGCCAATAATCATACCGCGCTACCTTTTACAGTTTCAAATAGCCGATGTGGATGAATAGTGAAATTTGTGGAATAGTCTTGAGCTTAGTTACCGAGTTTATGTACAAACTGTCCGGTAGCTGTATAGACATAAGTCTTAACGGGCTCTTGGAAGTTAGTTACCGACGAATGATGGTTAGTATCTATAAAATAAGTTAGTAGTTAGAAAGTTTATAAAATTCGTTCAATCCTATAAGTATTCTTTTTTAAACTATATCTTTAAAAAGAAACCATGCAGATTTGTCATAGTATGGTCATTCCAGCCAGAGCTGGTTATTCGGCCGGCCGGGCTAGGCCGTGCCGGTTTGCAGCCTTTTGTAACCCTGAGGTGGTTATCCGGCTGGCCCGGCTCGGCTTAGGTTTCAAAATTTCAGGCCGGGCCAGACCGGGCCGGTAATCAGCTCTGATTCCAGCACAGTAACCTGGGAAGCAGCAGTGTCATATATAATGAATGGAATGTCGGTGGATTCGGAGCCTTCTCGTTGAAAGTGCATTTTTATTTGTAAACCGCTGTTTCCCGGATACTAAGCTATAGTCAGCGCCGAGAGTAATAATGGAGTGTCACTTGCGTATTTATTGGATTTTTAACGCCGACACCTTCAGGCAAATTGCACGCGCGTGCTTGCAAAGCACAATATTGAATAGAGAGTAGCTGCTAGATGCTGGCGCGGGGCTCGCAAAAGGGGCTCAGACGAGCGTTGAATTCTTTACACTCCATCATTACTTTTGGAGCTGACTATAGAAATCTAGTTTTGGCAAAAAACTATAATAAACATAGCTACCGAGCTTCTCAAACACTCCACTAAACTAAAAAACTCATCCAACGACAATCTAATTTTAACTAAAAGTCATTGGATTGAAAGATACGCTAACATTAAGATCCTAACTAAAAGATTGTGGTATTTACTAGTCTATAATGCTTGAAGTTAACGCACCCGCTCCTATCAATTTGGGCCCTAACTTTTCAGCTTCAGACAGAAGAACCCAAAAACCATTTGCTTAACTGCTTAACCAAATTTAATCCGCTGAACCTAGCATTATGGATTTGTAACTATATAGTATATATACAACCTCCCCGCCATATGTATAACCTTCTTACGAAATTTCCTAGTGTTCTCAATTATTAGTAACCAGTAAATATGAGGTTTATATATTTAAAAGAAGCTTATTTTTATAGCGTAATCACACCTAGCCACCTACAATTACTGTAAAGGTACTCACCAACAGCTTCGACGACTCCGGCGGTATCGGAAGTCTGAAGGAAAATTTTTAGAAACGCATTTAGGTATACTAAACAATAATTTAACATTTATTTTTTATACAACTATGCGTCTACAACATAGTTTTTATATACATACTTAACTGTCATATATAGACTTAAAGACTGGCATAACACTCAGGCCACGGCAGTTGGTGTCAACTGACAAAAAAATAAGGGGGGGTCGTTTTTTAAACACTCCACAGTAAGAGGGGGTCGTAACAAAAATTTTGGGTGGAAACTAAATGCCGAGGCCTGATAACACTTAATTTGCGAAAGAAAGTATTGGTTCCACCTAATTTTAGCTTCAAGGAAGCTATCTGCCAACAAAAACAATTTCTATCCAGCTAAAAACGATTCATAATCAATTGGACAACTTTGTCCCCCCTTGCTTAGGACTAACCTCAGGTACTGGCGCAGCAGCTATCAACGGCACTATCAACAAAAATGAGCAAAATCGCATTCTGAAAAAAATGAATATAGTCATTTAAGACGTAAATATAAAAGTAAAGAACCGAACAATAAGTATATTTAGCAGATGAAAAACAGTCAAAATAACTCTAAGGAATCACGAGAGCAACGTGGCATGCTGATAAACAACTCGTTTCCCCTGGATATAAGTTACCAGCAATAACTGAGTGTTCAGGAGCAAAGATTGGGTATAAATAAACGGGATGAGAATATGAGTTATTGACAAAGCGCAGCCGAGCCAGGGCCGGCCGTAATGGTCCCAGCCCCGACCAGACCGTGCGGAGCTCGGGTTGTTATATATAGTCCATCCCAAGACCTAGGTTTCCACCGCGGTATCACAAGCGGGGCGCAATGTTACAAAACATGTAAAATGTATCGATATGTTGCGTTTTATAACGTCCCGCTTGTGATACCGCGCTGGAAACCTAGGTATGGAGATGGACTATAGTATACACGCTATATATATATAAGAAGTAATAAATTATTCATTTGGGAGGTGCGAGGGAAATAGTTTTGCGGATAGTTACTTGGACGTAAGATAGGAAGTAACATCCTAAATCTGAAAGCACTTGTTCAAAAGATAAAGTCTTTTTCGTCAATAGACAATATTTCTAGACCACCGACGGCTCAGCTTAGACTCGTCGTTACAAAATGTTGAGGGCAAAATTGAACTGTTCCTGTCATTTTAAACTTCAAAAAATCACGCAGCATCTAAAAACTGACGGTGCTTGGCTGGAACTGGTGCTCAATAGAGGTGCAATGGGTGCAGTGGTCAAAGCCTCTCTGATAAAGAAAATTGGAAAAGTGAGAGAGCTGAGCCCTGATCCTCTTTTGAGACTGGATCCTCGGGATTGACAGAAGGTCTGATTAGGATTTTGGGATCAAATGAATCAGCTTTTTGTAAAGAAAAGGAATTTACAGCCTAGGAATTAAACTAGGTGAGGCTGCTTGGTCGGGCTGCTGTGTGATGTTAGGAAATATGAAATACGAATAGTCAGGTATAGTTAGATTCAAAAGTAATGAGGGCGTGTAATCTGCGTATTTCATCATTTTTAACACTGCGCCTGCTGGCATTCTACGCGCGCGAAATCAGCAGATTGCAAACTTGCCCTCGCTCTGCTTTACTCAGACAAAATATTGCAACACTTCTGCTTATTAACCCGGCCTTACTACTTTTGAATCTGACTGTAACATTCTCAACCAAAGTTACTTGTGATAAACAAAGGAATTGAAATGATGAGATTAACGTTTACTCAAAAGCTTTAGATGTCTTAGAGAAAAAGTAAAGCAACCGTGTAAAAAATAAAACACTCATTTTTCCCTTCAAAGTTTCTTAAATACATAATTTCGCATAGGGAAATGTAGGAGTCACTGTACCTTTACTTTTGGATAACACTATAACCCACGGCTCGCCAAAGAGGACAAACCGAATAAAGGAATGTGTCTAAAATATTAAGGATGTTCGTTTATGAAAACTAATGAATGAAATTGTTAGAAAAAACACAAGCGCATAGTTTTTAGCCAGTCCGTTGTCTTAGGGCGCGGCGAGCCGTGAACGATCGAAGCTAGTAATGCCCATGAAAGTCTCTGGTTTATCTAACTTTATGAGTTCAATTTGTCAAGAGTGAAATTTAACAAACAAGCTAATAATACGAGAATCAATTCTGACAGTATTTTTCTGCTAAATCCTAGAAAATTAACAATTTACATACATTACAATTACATGCAGTTGTGTTTGGTACTGCCGGGGCTTTCAACGGTGATCACTGAGCCAACTTTTTGAGGACGGTTTAACCACAACAAAATTGATTCTCGGGGCCTGGGCATACCAAATGGTTGGTATAAAATTTGGCGCACACTAAGGTTCTAGGCAGTATAATTATACAATTTAGGCTATAGTCCATAACAAAAATATGACTGCAGTGCGCGGTGTTGTGTAAGGTTTGTAAAATAGGTCGTTCCGTGACAAGTTTGGAAAACCATTATATGTTTCGGTGCGCAATTTCTTGTTTGATGTCAGAAAAATATTATTGTACTAGTTTTATTTTGTATCATATACATAAAAGACAAATACGCAATTGCGGAAGCCTATGTATAGCGCCGAGCTCTGCGGTCTTTTGTTTGTTATAGACTATAACATACTTCTCTTTATGGAAATGTCTATAACATTACAGTACTATCTATTGTCTAAGGTTATAAAATGGATGTATTACTGAAAAGTAAAAAATGCAGAAAACACGACCTAACCATGACATTGTCTCCACATAAAGTGACTCCCTCTTTTTCCAATCTATTCCCATAGCTGTTTTGCCATATGCGCAACAACTGCGCTCAAAAACACCCGCCGTAGCCTCCCACTTCCGGCGTACGCAGCTGTGCGTACGGCGGGTCGCCGTGTGTTTTATTCAGAGTACGCAACGTTGCGTGATCACGAAAACGACGACGTTACGACCGGGGGGCTATTAAGTGTAATGGCGGCAGTGACAAATGGCGGCCTATCTGCGAGTCACTGGCACGGCACCGGCAGGCGGCCGGCATGAGCAGGCAGCAGCAGCATCTTAGCCAGCTTTTTCATTTGATCCAAAGAGCCGTGTAATTAATTATCCGTAGTGAGAGAAAAGACTGCTTCTTTTGTGATAATTCACACAAAATAAGCTGCTGAGAAATCCTCCGGTAAGGGATCCGCAACGGCTGAGTTTGTTTTCCAGCCAGTCGAAATACGGTTTTTATATGGTTTAAAGGACTGTACAATTAATCGGAAAGTTATGTATGCAGCGTGCGCCCAGGCCAGACGGAGCATAGGGAATGGCTTTATGAATTCAGTCCCAGATCAGGATCACTATGCTAAACAGCTCCTTTCTTGGAAGCTGGTTGGACAAAGCCCAAGTTCCAAGTCTCACCAAGAAACTGGTTTTGGGACTCCGTAACGCAAATCATTTGGAGAGGAGTAGAGATAGTTGACAGAGCGAACTTTTGTAGCAATTTCAATTTTTAATGATAATAATTCAAAAATGATACATAGTAAAAAGGAGCCGAGTCTCCAACAGTTGATCCTAAAGACATAACATTAAGTTATAGTCGACGAATGACTCGTTTACAGAGGTGTACTGTAGAATTCAGAAAGAGCGCGGAAATAGAAAGAAAATGTACAAGCAACCGATATAATTTGGCGCTCGCCATATAATAAATAGACCTTTAAACTACATGAGATTTGTCCGTCGACTATAACAACTAAGTTACATCAATTTAAACGGCAGCATTGAACATAAAATAGAAAGTTCCCATAAAATGCATCCCATCACTAACTGGTTATAGCCTCCCTTTAGGTTCGTCAATTTCCGCATGGCAAAATCAAGTGCGGACGAGATAATTGTTGGGTGGCGGCTAGAAAAACAAGATAATCAAAAATTGCTGTGAACTATGTGAACTATGCTCTAATCCAGATATAATCGAGTTTTAGGATCACTTTTGAAATGTTTTGAACTTTCCATTGAATTGGAAAACAATTTGATTGGTGAAATGAGAGCTGGTCACCGGCCCGGCCTAAAATTTCGAAAACTAATGCCGGGCCGGCCGGATAACCACCTCTTGGTGAAATAGCAAACGAGCACTGGATTATCTTCGGAATAGGATTGGCTTAGGCTGATTAGAAACTAAATCGAACTACCGAGAAGGTCATAATCCATAGATTACTAGTGGCAACATGAACATAATGACATGATTCAAAGTTCCAGTGGCCGTAGCATAGAAACGCTGGATTGGGGGCACGGGTAGTTTTTAGCCTACCCGGGCAACAATCCACAACTGCTCGGGCACCCACCGGACGTTTCTATACTACGGCCACAGATGCTTACAAGTATGGTGTAGGATCTTCAAATTCTCTGAATGAACAAAAGCTAAAGGTCATTCAATAAGCAATTCTACTATTTAAGCTGACAGCTAACTATTGAAGTAGCTAGTGTCTTACTGTAGTTTCAATGCTTTTCAGACTTACGTTTTGAGCGAACTTTCTCAATAGAGCAAAACAAGGAATGCAAGCTTCGTGTCAAAGGGGAACCTTTTAATACCTGGTATCACCCGACACCGAGGGTGTGGCGATTACTCTGCAACTCGCTGAGATAAAGCTGTAAACACCGGACAACTCAACTGTTTACTGGAAGATCCGTTGGTGGAAAAATGAGAAACATACAAGAAGTGTGATTTCGGCAGGATAACATTGACATTTGGATAATAAAAAGTTATTATCTGAGTTTGATACACTAATTTGTTGTTTAATGTTACATAAGAATAGCTGTTACTCAGCAAATATAGTTTATAGAGTAATAAATGCTATAACTAACTCCAGATTAAGGTGTTAATATGGGGGGGGGGGGGTGCAAACTTTAGTGGAGACAAATATATTCCCAGTTGTTAAATTTTGACACGTCGCTAGAGAACACTTTACACGGTCTCCAACGTCCGCACTGGGGTCAAATGACTGTGTCCCTTTCTTAAACTTAATGGTTCTCTAAAACTTTTTCTTCTTTTTTTAGATCAGAATACAGGCTATGGAATGGTACCAAAAAAAATATAAGTTGACTGTCAAATAAATCCAAGAATCGCGCACCAAGTTTTCGCTCTCCGATTTTGGTCGGTATCGTTGCGTTTGGGTGCGGCGAGCCGTGCTCACTTGATCATATTCTTGCAATTGATCAGAGGTGAAATTTAGAGGACCTACCCGGTTTGAAAGAGAAGGGAACTTACATATAAGCAATTGAAACCGATCGAGAGGGAGCCGAAAAATTTTGAAAATTTACTGGCCAATTCACCCCTACAACTGGTTGCAATATTTTGTTTCCAAAATAGCTACTTATGATGGTTACCTTACCTGCTTATATTCAGCAGACAGATGAACTAAAAACAACTAGCTTTTTAGAATTTAAAAAAGTGCAACACGGCCCCTGTTTTTAGTTACACCGCGACCAACAGCCGCACTTTGGAAAAAGGGATATTGCAATTTAGAAGAAATGTGAAATCTTTCTTTTTGATCCAAAAACATCTTGTAAGGGTTAGCGGGATATAAATTTTGGCCCAACTTCTGAAAGTTGCAACCAAAACACAAACTGAACTAAATATTTGACTTTTATGGAAAATAGCCGACTACAGTGGCTCAAAATTTACTGAGGGTCGGGCCGGGGGCCCTAAATCTGAGAAACGGGCCGGCCTTTTCTCAGCCCTGAAATTGGGTATCGTAAAGTGTTGGAGCCTATGAGATACCTATTCTAGGACTCAATTCTATCTTAACTACGTCAACCTGTACCCCATCAATCATTTCAAATGTTTTTCACAAGTTTCCACTTTCCTTCTCCGTAGGCCATTCCAGAATTGTTTTTATTGGTTTCACTGATTGTTTTCAGTGTTTTCCCTTAAAAGGAGTATTACGACACTAATCTACTTGTGTCTTATAAAAGGCAAGATTGTCTGGAACCATTTACACTAGAATTTATCTAATAATTAACTTGAAATATAGTTCATCTCAAGACCTAGGTTTCCAGCGCGGTATCACAAGCGGGGCGCAGTGTTCTGAAAAATAATGTAAAATCGGTCGACGTGGTGCATTTTCTCGAAAAGCACATTTATTTTTATAACGCAGCGCCCCGCTCGTGATACCGCGCTGGAAACCTAGGTCTTCCGATGGACTATAGCTTCCAATAGCATTTTAAAGCGTTAGTTGTTAGTTTTGATCAAACATTTCCAGTATTCCGATCTGAATATCCTAGGTTGGGAATTTTACAGGCGGGCCCGAACCCGTCCTTTTCCACTGGTGGATGAATATACTAACTATACACGCTCAACCAGAAGTGGTTATCCGGCACAGCCTTCCCGGCCCGGCCCGGCCTGGCCTGATATTTTTGAACCGAGGCCGGGCCGGGCCGGGCCGGGTAGGCCGGTTTTTGTTAAGGATCCCGGTTTTTCAGGAATA
>JAQGAV010000763.1:0-27353 GCA_034691345.1 Phasmarhabditis papillosa
GTACCCTTAAGGGTAGCTACCCGCCATGGGTGCTCCTTTCAGGGGTGCACCCTTGAAAGTTTCTTGCATACCGCTACTGGCATTATTATGGATCGTCGAAAACTAATCTTTTAATCATGGTATTATTTACGAAGTTTCCAGTTCAAGTAACAACTCTTAACAACTCTGCTAACGCTCTACCCCCTGAGCTATGACACATTTATGTTCGGTACTAAAACAATTTAGCTTTAGTTTTGCATTGAGGTATTAATATTTCTCTCAAACGTGAAGAAACCGTGGCATCTGCAAAAAAACGACGAGAAAAGTGTTTTTAACACTTGAAAACACTAGCCTAATTCGTTTTTTAGAACACTGGATGTGCTTAATCGCATGTTCGCCATTTTTAATCCTAGTTGTCTATCCCATATTATGTTTCGTGTTGTAAAGAAAGAAACATTTGCCTTTCAATAATAACCAAGAAATTTGAATGACAATTCAGGTAAGTTCTGTTATTCATCTTAGTTTTTTGGGCGGGCCACAGGCAATCCAGACAGCTGTGCTGAACAAAACTTAAAATTCGGTGGTCCTGAACGTTCACTTCGCCTCGACCTTCCGAAAATAAAACGGAATATTCAAATTTGTATTGTTCAAAATCAAAAATATAGATAAAGTATATTTGGCAACGTTAACTTTGTTAAGGCTGCCCTTTCTGTTCTGATAGAGTTATTTTTCTATCTTTACTGGGAGTATTTGCCACCTTACAAATTCACGGTTTATGTTGATCCTATTTCTGATACCTCATATTTTATATTTTTTATTGATGTTTTTGCCATACCTGATATTAAATAGGTAAGCCAGTTTTATTAGTTTTCGTGAAAACCTTATATAATATTATATAATATTATATAATCTTCTTATATAATATTACAAGTGATCTTTCCCGCCTTTAGTATAAGGCACATTTGAGATGTGTTAAAACCTATGAATATTGGAGTTTATGGTTTTCTGAGACGTTAGAGATTAACCCAACCAAGCTTTGTTATCAAGCAACTCTTATTTGAATTATCCTGCTTAGGCAAATCTATTGCTTTATTTTGGCATATGCATTACAGTTTAGGCAAGTTCGCAAGCAGCTCGGTTTGTTTATTATAACATCGATTGGTGCCAAACCAAGATCAGTCTGAGAGACGCCTAATATATATTGGTTATTTTGAACAACATGATGGCTTCAAGATTAACAATTCATATGCATTATTGAATAATAAATAGCAAAATAATTTGAACTGCGAAAAATTAAGTCTAGCTTTCAAACGTTTGATTATACTTTTATATAGTCGGAATCAAAACGAATAATCATATGTAGAAAATTATTTACAAGCCAAACGCAATTGCGTACAAGCAGTTTTGGCTTGAAAATTATTTCTTACATTCCGTTATTCGTTTGGAATCCGACGATATCTTGCTCATATTTTATAGTTTATCAGACTTCGGATATTTACAGTGAAGACTGAACTTAATACGCTAACCATGAACTGATTAAAAAAGAATAGCAAATGGTGCAAATACCCTTATGTATTTAGATTGAAATACAGTAACTTATATAATTTGTAGATATATTTACGATCTATAGGATTCTTAGGATTCTATTATTATTAAAATAGGATTCTTTATCTTATTAGTTTCTCATTGTTATCTGGTGCACACTGGGTGTGGTTTTGTGTAGTCGGTATGTCCATTCATATCAGTGAAATCTACAGAAGAGTGACAATGCCGTGCGAGAAAAGACCGCCGCACCGAGCTTCGCCGCCAGACCAAAGCCAGGATTCAAAAAACCAGGTAAGTCATTTGGTATTACTGTTATAATTCACTGAATAGATCTCTCAAATACGATCAATGTATTCAAACTTTTCAGCGAAAAATCACTTCTTTTTTAATTTCATGAACATTGAGTTATAGTCAGATTCAAAAGTAATGAGGCCGTATATCCTGAGTATTTCATCAGTTCTAACATGCGCCTGCTGGCATTCTACGCGCGCGGTATCAGCAGATGGCAAACTGGCTTTCGCTCTGCATTACTCAGTCAAAATATTGCAACACTCCTGCTTATTAACTCGGCCGTATTACTTTTGAATCCGACTATATGCAAATTCATAAATTCATAATCGGGCTATAGTTTGCATTAACCTTACAACTTCATAACCTGTAGACCAAGTTCAACAAACCATACAAACAAAACTGGTACGAAAACTAATGCAATGCAGTATATTACTCACAAATAACCCAATTCATTCCGGATCTTAATATTTCAGCATCAATTCAGTTCACTAGAGGTAGTATTTCTATCATTAAACGAGCTTTTGTTCAAAATGAATATATTTATATATACAATTTATATACAATTTTTAAAAATTGAAAAGATTCATTTGCATTCTTCTTGAACTTTACGAATTCAAATGCTATTATTTTCTCATGTTAAAATCAATTTGCAAAAGACTATTAAACGTACACGCGTATTGAAAATTATACATTTTCGTTTAGAATGCGATCACTGGGATTTCTTTTGCCTATAGTTTTCATTTTATTGGCTTTGGCATATATTTCCTGGAACTTCTATTCTACTGAGTTTTTCTATTATAAGTGGCAAGTAACATATCATCCTAGGAATATAAGCAAATTAAAAAGTAAGTTTTATTTAGGTTAAACCGAAAATTTTGATCGATTCTTTTCAGAGATTTATAATGGTTTCCATAAGAGCAATTCCAGTGTACATTCGAAATGTATTCTGACCAAATTAGACCCATTCGACGATTTTGTTTGGCAGGTTGGTATAGTTCTATTCAAACATAATAACGGAGTATTAAAAAAGAATATCATTGAAAATGGCTACGAAAAAGTATTCCAAAACCGAAAATCTACGCAAAATTTCCTTAAAGTACGCAAACAACACTCCATTATTCCTCTTGAATCAGACTATAGCATTCAATAAAACAAACAATGTTCAATAAAACAAACAATGTTTTAGTTTATGGACCCTATGTTAGGGGTAAATGGGCGGAAAGACTGTAATACGAAGTTTATTGCTAGAACGTGGCTGGAGAATGGACAGCTTAGAAAAATGAACATTGACGATTATTGCTGGGGAAGGTATTGTGACAATAGCTAAAAGTGGAATCTGCTTCACAATCATTGATGTACCTTTGTTGATCGAGTTAAAAACTAATTTACTTCACCTTATCAAAGAATCAATCAAATTCTTCCTTAGGAAACTAACAATAAGTTTACAGGTGTCTTTACTATACTTTTTCCACAACGAGTTACGGAAGGGACGGATGGATATCAACCAATCAGAATCATACTTTTCGCTGTGATATTGTCGAATCTGTTTGCTCTAGAAGAAATAGTTTAAAGGAGGTTGATTATGGATACCTGCACACTCAAATTTATGAACTGTAGGTTTATTTTTCTATTTTTATTCTTAGCATTGTTTTCCTGAAATTGAACTGAGTAAGATTGCTAAATTTATTTGGACCAATGCTCGTTATTGAACTTATCTGTATCGAGAAAAGAATGAATATAGTCCACGACATTCAAAAATCGTTCGTTCTGTGGTACAATTAAACTTCCATAATATGGTTCGATGTGCAATTTTCTGTTTGATGTCAGAAAAATATTATTGTGTTAATTTTATTTAATATCATGTTCAGAAAAAGACAAATACGCGATTGTGGAACCCTATGTATACAACTGCGCTCTGCGGTCTTTATTTGTTATAGACTAAACTTATTGAGCGGATTCAGGAAAGGAAAACAACTTCTGGCAACAAAGACGGCTCCAAAGAAATACAATGTGCTATTGATCGTCTTGGATTCAACTAGTTCTTCGATGGCAGCTAGGTAAATCGTGGAAACAATATATGACGCGTTTCCAAAGTTATGACATCCATATGATTTCATTGTCATTTGTTTTTTATTCTTTGAAATACTAGGCTAAATTTTTTTGATCGAATGAATCGGACCAGCCAATTAGAACTCAAAATATTGCAGGATACCTAAACATTTTATAAATTTAAGAAGCCTTCCAACGACTATGGGATTCCTTGAATCTGAGATGGGCGCAGTCGAGTTCAAATTTTTGAATCGAGTGGGAATTCATAGCAAAGTCAACGGGGCACCGCTATTTCTAGGCAAGTTTTGGTATTCCATAGTTTCTTCAAATTTCAGAACGATCTCAGAAATTTCAGAAAGGGGCTAGTTCTTAACTATTTATAGTGTAGTGAAGTCAGCGCCAAGAGTAATGATGGAGTGCAATGAATTCAGCGCTCGTCTGAGCCCATTTTGCGAGCAACGCGCTAGCATCTAGCGGCGAGTCTCTGTTCAATATTATACTTTGCAACTACGCGCGTGCAATTTGCCAGCAGGTGCGGTGTTAAATATCCCTAAAATACGTAAGGGACACTCCATTACTACTCTCGACGCTGCCTTAATAGAGATTAGTTTTGTTGAGTAAATACATATATTATAATTAGTATTACGCATAACAGTTAATTTTCTAGGTAAGCGTGCTGAACCTGTTCCCCAGTTTGATGAAGAATCTCCTATATGGAAGCATGATATGAATTTAAACGACTTTATTTGGAAGGCTATGGATATCTACCCACAAATACACAAGAATTTCAGTAACGAAGGATATGTTGTGAGTGGTTTGTCAATTGACCGGAAATTTTGTTGTCGATTCGATAAAGTCGATAAGACACATTGCCCACCCATTGGCAAAAAACATATGGATAGGTTCTAAGATTTACGGATTTTTTTTCATTTTAATTTGGCATTGAATTATTTTATAGTCTGTATCGAAAAGTTCCAGCGAAGTATCCTTGAGAGAGGTTGTGCTGAATGGTAACAAATTTACTTTTGACGGAAGGCTTTCAATCCAGGGAATTTTCATTCACATGTGTCCAATACTCTAGAGGATACTCCGCGGGAAACATAACCTAGTTTTAACATTTTAGACATAGACTAACTGAATTCCCTTCTTAATTTTAATATTAATTTTATTATTAGTTGTAATTTAGCTATTTTACATGTTTTGTAAAAAAGTTGAATAATTGTGATAAATTACCGCAGTAGTCTGCTGAGAGTTGGTTTTTGCAGAGAGAACAGGTTCCCAGTCCACCGACTTCCATTCAATTTTTATAACACTGCTGCATACCTATTCGGGTTTCAATATTTTCAAGAATTTTGCTATATTGAGCTTCGGGTTACTGTACCGCTAATTTCAGCTGTGATTTATTCCTGTTCGTCAGGTGACAGACGACTATTCATAATAATATATTCACTAAAAATGAGACATTTTAGACATTTCTGGGTGAAGACTGGCGTGTTCCTTTGTTTAGTCAAGCTCTCACAGGATTCAAGAAGCCGATAGCCGATCATACGAGCCAGTTAGTTAACTAGCTGTAGAAGAAGATAACATTTCCCCGTTTAGCCCTTTTGTAACCGCTTGGGAACTTGGATCGAAAATTATGAAAAATACATTGGGAGCGGATAATTGTGCAGACAAACATTATCGACTAGTTGACTATATGGAGCAGTTTTTACGATCGTATAAAGGTTTGCGAAGGGATTCTATCGATCTATCTACTATCGAAGAAGAGCCAAATTTTGGCTATGGCCAACATTTCTTATGCAAGGGAGTTGTATTTTAGACAAATGTTGGGAGATTTGTGGAAGGAAAGCTTCCAAAAGGTTTCAGATTTTAATTATTCAACTATAAATTTACGAAAATTTCACGAAATAGCTACCCTAGGCAAGATAACGTTTTGAAATAATTGATGGATTTTGCCGCTTCTTGCTAGTATCAACACAAAACAGGAATTGACATGCCTCATAAAGAATCCAAAAGATATATTAACATAATTTTTAAAAGCTGGTAGATTGAAGCGGCAAACACTGCATAAATTGAAAGAAATCGTGTTTAATAATATAGTTTCACTTACACATTTACCCATAGATGTTCCGAAGTTTGGCAGTTATTGGGATGTCGATTGGGCTCATGATGATCAGGCTTCTCTTGTTTCGGCTGACATGATACTGCACAGATTTTTCGAAAAAAATAAAGCCTTTGTAGGTTTTAAACATTTATTGTTTTACTATATGTTTATATTTTTAGCTCAAGGATACGTTTGTTTTCATAACTGGCGATCATGGGCCGCGGTATGGAAATGTAAGTTGTCACGAATGTTTGGTTTGCTTATCTCTGGGAAGCAATGTATTTATATAGTCTACGGACAAATCTCATGTAGTTTAAAGGTCTATTTATTATATAGCGACGGCACAATTATATCGGTTGCTTGTATATTTTCTTTGGATTTCCATGTTCCTTATAAATTCTACAGTACACCTTTGCAAAGGATTCATCCGTCGACTATATGTTCGATAGAATGATAGCCCTTTCTATAGAACTGGATTAACAAAAAACAGGCATAGCTTTAGGTTTCACATTATTTGTTGACGCAAATGTCGTTAATTGACAATTTTCATCTAACCGTTAGCATTATTTTTAGTTTGCAAAGACAAAACTCGGTGCCCTGGAGGCTGACAATCCCATGTTAATCATCGTTCCGCCAAACGAAATACAAGAAAATAAAGAACTTATGAATACTCTGAAGGAAAATTCGGAGAAATTGCAAACGCATTGGGATACCCGAGCCACCTTGTTCGACATAATGAGGGTTAGTTTGACCGTTTCCTGTTTGTTTTCTGTAAAAGAATAAATGCTCATAATACAAGGAGGAAAAGGACAACACATTTTATGATGAATGTTAATAAAAAAACACAATAACTGTTGATTTGCTTCGCATTGTGTTTCGGCAGTGTATTCTGGAATCTTCTAAGCAAAGACGTCCCATTTCTACCATTCAGTATACGGGTAAACATTAATTCCCCAGTGGTCCACTAGACAAACAGATTTTGATTTTGCTTCCTTTGATGTTGCCTTGAGAGGCTCGGACGATAAATAATATGCAACTGTTTCACCAAATCAGAACCACAATTTCAGCACCAGCCAGAATCTAACTTCGGTGACCGCTCGCCCCGCAACATCAGCAGAGATGGCAGTTCTATGCTTAGAAAACAAGAAGGAGAAAGATCCTGTAGAACATTGCCTATTCCAATTGAATATTGTCTCTGCAGATATCCAACTGAAGATAAAAACCCGTTAGTTTAAGGGAGCCCGGAAATAATCAGCTCCTATAGAATTTTATTCAGGAGTAATGAAAACTTGTTACTTGCGAATATTGTTTTTGCCCGCCTTTTAGTTTTTCGAAAACTTTCAGAGCCATTTTATGTGGGTTTCATTTAGACCACTCCATTGTTACTCCTGAATTGAACTATAGCCGCTATTAACATAATATTACATTATTGTTTCTGTTGATAAACTCTATAATACATATTTGCAGCTGATTGTTTTTAGAGAATTTAGTACGAGAATTTGGTTTGCTTTTAGATATTCCAACGAAGCTCGGTATTTCGCTCAGCAAGTCATCCAAGCGGTGGAAGAAAGGATACGCAAAGAGAATGCAACCAGTTTATGCAACAAATGGACCATAAGAGAGGTAATAAATGTTATAGTCTTAAACAAACAAAAACCTCAGAGCGCGGTGGTATACGTAGGCTTGCGCAATTGCGTACTTGTCTTTATCTGGACATGATACAAAGTAAAACTAGTGCAAAAATATTTTTCTGAAATTAAACAAAAAATTGCGTATCTAACCATATAATGTTTTTCCATATTTGTCACTGAACGAGCGATTTTACAAACCTTACACAACACCGCGCATTGTAGTCTTCTTTTTCTTATGGACTATACTTTTGTCTATAATTGAATCGTGATATTTGTAGTTTTCTCTTTTTTTTAACGTCAACCGGAAAACGCCGTCGTAATGACTATCAATACTTTTTGATACTATCAATATATTCAGGTTATACAGCTAACCGAAGTAACTGTGTCAGAGTCAAAGACGTTGCATCAGATTACAATTGAACTGAAAAGTCCGCAGGGAGCACAGTTTAAGGTAAGACAGGAGATTGTACTGGCTAACACATTTTATCCGATTCTAAAAGTTCAGCAATTACCAATCGGTTAGTGCTGAAACAGGCGGCCCGGTCAATAGGGTGTGGTGGCTGTGGGTGTGGCTTATGCGGCGGCCCCAAGCCTACTTTTTAAAGACTTAAGTCAATTAAAAGAAGTAAAATACATATTTAACTAGAAAATAGGCTGAGGCATCCATTTCTTTTTGCGGAAAAGCCTGCCCCGCAGTGGGCGGAGCATTCTTCACGGACAATCGTCCGAGCCGCTGGCTTTAGAACTACAATCAATCCTGTTCATGTATCTCAGAAAATATTCACACTGATAATTTCAACCTGAATCAATATATTTCAGTCGATGGTATCTGAAACAAACGGCATTTTATATGTTGGTAGTATTGATCGATTAGATGCCTACCGAAACAGAGGAGATTGTGTTCAACATGAACTCTCACCGATTTGTGATTGTCTTTAATCTAAATTGTATTATAATAATACTTATTATTGTAATTTGTATCATAGTCAGAAGAAGTTTTAAGTATACGGGCATATTGTACTTTATGTTAGTTTATCACAATTACGGTTTTCACATATTGTATTGATACTAATATGGACTTAATGAATATTTGAACGAGATTTGCTATTCATCCGGCTCACCCCACCCTAAGACAATCGGACAGTGCAATTTCAAATGATGAAAACTTGCGGTTCAATTCCTGGATTATTTTCAAGGAATTCATGTTCATTTATATATCAACGGAAAGGCCATATCCCATTCTGCGCGACTGAGTTTTTTCGAATGATTTGGTTAAAGTGTTCTAGAGAAAATTCAACTTAAGTTTACAAGAAGAGCATAGTCCTTTAATCCCGTTGTTTCCGTTGGCGAGCCGTGTCATTCAGAGTCTTGAAGTTATTTAGTTTGTATTAGTTTGATTATTTATATTATTTAGTTTGAATTTATATGATTATTTAGTAAATATGTTATTTGATCGATAAGTTTGTGATCGTTTGTATTGCGATTATTATTGGCTACGATTAATTTCGAAAGCGTAATTATTCTTTCATACGTTCATATAAGAACAGAAGTTGAACTTAGGAAGTATATTAGAAAGAGACCTTACCAAACATACTGTTTGGAAACATGGAAAACACTCTATCAGACTCTCCTACTTTATACCTGCTCTCCAAACCCCGCTGTACATTTGTTGTGGTTGTAAATGCGGTTTGCATACCGTAATTGTGGTGCTGCAACAGTTTTGTGTCTTAATTTGATGTAATCACCATTAAACTATTCAGCTTTATCATATAATAAACCAAACGATTTATCCTTGTGGTAACAGAATATATCTCCATAGTTAGTCTGGTAGTGTCATGGAAAATTGCATAAGTTGGTTCTTCGGAGATTATGTATATGCCAGCAGTTTAGTATCAATCTGAGACTTTCGCGATATTGGTGATTAGTTCTGTTACGTTTCATAGTTCAAATAGTTTAAATACAAATTGTGGCTAACTTGTAGGCCTTGCCGGAGGCACTTACGTTGACCCATGTTGTTAAAATTGTATAACACTGCCTTCATAGCGTACTTTCTGCGCTTAAAGCGAAGTTAAACATATAGTCTACCGAAAATCTTATCTAGTTTAAAGGTTCTATTTATTATAAGGGGAGCGCACAATTATATCGGTTGCTTTTACATTTTATTTCGATTTCTGCGCTCCTTCTAAATTATACAGTACACATCTGCAAACGATTCATCCGTCGACTATAAAAGAACATTTCAAATAAACAGGTTGCTGCAATTAGTGTTCTATTGTTTTCAATGCTAAGTTTTTCTCGTTTCTGATGAATTTGTAACATTTGTAAAGTATAGATTCTGGAGTAGAGCTGATGTATGCTTTTTTAAGTCTTAAATTGATATGTTAAAGTAGTTCGCGTTTAGCATTGATCAGATCAAAAATTGTTTCTTTTGTTAGCTAGTATGAGCTTCTCACGATGTCGCTCAGCCATAGGTTTAATTTATAATATAATCAACAAAATTGTAGTTTCTAGCTTGCCTGAGGCATTTGTAGTGACCTTGGCATTGTCTTCATATTATGTATTATCTGTGTTTCACACGAATCTAAAATATTAATTTACATTTTAAATAAACCGCCTTAAGTATGTATGTTTTTTGTCATGCCAATTGTAATATTTTTTTATCAATTCAGATGAATGAGAAACTCAAAATTGTTCTGACGTTAGTTGCACTTGCTATCGGAGGTTATAATCTAGGAACACGTATAATAGACGGTAAGAAGTTTAGACCAATGTAACAGTTCTGGTATTTTTGAACTCGTAACACGGCTCGTAGACAGCAAATCGGGCTTTATACTTATATATAAAGACACATAAACAAATCTAGGAAACAATTGTGCAGTCGTGGAAATTAGAGTTGGTTAATAAGCCCGTCCAAAAAATAGGGATGTGAAGTAGCAAAGTTGAAATGCTATTGTCATTTGCATTAACAATACATATTTTTATTGTAAACTTATATACTTTCAGCTAAGACAGAAGTTCCAACAATTCCTGACAAATGCGCTGCAGAGAAAGTTGTCGACCTTTACGGACTGGGCTACAGTAAGACAAAATATGCAGGCAAAGACTGTAGAGTTGTCTACAAGTATGGAATGAGTAGGTTTACAATTGTTTTCTAATTATTGATTATTAACTAACTGTAAATTAATACTATACTGTAAATTTTTCTATACTGTAAATTAACTATAGTGACACTTTTATATAGTGTGTTTCAAAACCTAGACTATATTGCGGCGGCTTCATACGATGCGTGGTTGTGTAACTGTTGCCTTCAAAAGTTCTCTCACCTGAAGAGAGGGAAAGCATTTTCCAGCGAATTTGAAGTCAAAATTGGCAACATCGCGCATCATATGACGCCGGCGTCATGTAGTCTAGGTTTTGAAAACGAAACCTTTTTTACCAAAAAAATGGGGCTGAAACATATTAGATGTGATTATTGACTAGAGCTGTTACAGAGTGCCTGGGAAACATAAGTGACGCACTGGCTTACTACGATGCCTTTATTACACGGCAACTGCACACCACGAACAAGGAATCAGAAATAGGTAAGCTAGAAGAACGTTGTTTGCATAACATGAACTATCCTATTGTTGTTGCTAACATTAAGATCGACCCACCCAAAGTTTCTGAAAACTATGTCTTACGCAAGTTATACTTCCGAAACAACTGAAAATGAATGTTTTTGGTTCTTTCGCCTGAAATTATAGAGTATAACTCTTTCAGAATGTTTCTTCAACATAAATACCTTCGAGTACAAATTAATCAGCCACACCAGAACAGATTCGAATACAGGAACTGAGGTAACATTCCAATAACACCTAATTGAAATGAATAAATAACATCGCTGGAGCGCCCATTATCTTGAGAACCAAAGTATCCGGGGGACCACGTACACAGAGTGGGGCTAAAGTTAAACAAGAGGCATGCATAAATTACTTTTGCTACAACATTTAGTTTTTTTATAGTGGTTCCCGCTCGAGATCCTCTTAATAGAACAAAATAACTTTGTTAAATTGGATTTTAACCTCTTCACATGCATTTGAAGGGACTCAAAACACGTTGATATGCCATTTGCTATTTTTGTAATAAATAACATAATCATTTCAGAGCCTTCTCTATTTCCAATCCCGTTCTTGTACTCCTTGCAATTACTACTACAAACTACGTTTATTGAAAGCCACCGGCGACACCTATATAATTGAAGCAGCGGGTTACAAACCAACCAACTGGCTAAGATGGATAGATAACCATTTTCCAAACATCTGCTGTTTGCTTATGATCGTTGTTGCCATTATGACGTACGCCCATAAAGTAGTCATACTTGATAGGAGACGGTTTATCGAGGAAGAACAGCGGGAACAATATGAGGCGGAATCCTCATTTGCAGAAATTGTATCTGTGCTTCAAACAGACAGCGGCGAAGTGGAAACTAACGTAGATATGAACGAGCAGGTGGATGAAGGTCTTCAAATAGAGATGGGAAAACCCGATCTTGAAGAAAATGACAAAGAGCTCCAATCACAAATATTAGATGAACATCTAGCTGAGACCGCTAACCCCAAACACGAAGATGAAGCCAGTTTTGAAGCACACCTTGAGCCCAAAAATGAAGATAGGGAAACTCGAGGAGCTGAACACATTGCACAAAATGCCAAATTCGAAGAGCTCTCCGTAGTGAACATGGACGAGAATGATCAAATTAAACTTGTGAAAGAAACTGAAGGAAATGTGAGTTACCATGACTTTAATTTGTAGTAAGAGTAAAGTAAAGCAAATGTGAAAATTGGTCGGGTAACAAATTACATATCATAGAACAGAACCGATCATTTTCAAGAAGGGAACAGGTGTAGCAGAGAGTATACTGCATTCCAACTAATAGTAATTCAAAGTGATTTTCCACAAACATCATAATATTGTATGGGCATTACGGGTTTATATGCTAGAACATTGTAAAGTACAGTAAAACACTACTTAAGTTGTTTAGCACGTTCAAGATGATCTTTCGAAAGCAGAGCAGTTTAAAACTGAAGAACTCGTCGATGAACAATCCACAGATATCGGCTCAGATGGAAGTTGGTACGAGATTGTCAACGAGTAATATTATATTGTATTTGTCATCATCCCAATAAAGTTTTGTGTTACCTAGGTTATTTTCTCTCCAAAAATAGCATCTTTATTATTTATAAATGGTTCTATTATTTATTGGCTGATAAGTCGGCAGATTGCCACTGAAAGGAAAAATATAACACATTGGTTCAAAGTTTCTATCGTTTCCCATTCAAATGAGACATTGTGGGCTTAATTTCATTTTAAAAATGTTAACATAATTGATATGAATCTACAAAACGATATAAACAAAATTTAGAACCGTTTTATAACCATGCGCAGTGCACAGCCATTAGAACCAGGGTTGTCAGGAATTCCGACTTCCGACTTCCGACTTCCGACTTCCGACTTCCGAAAATAAAAATTTCACTTCCGGACAACCCTGATTAGAACGTCTCAATAATCTCTTGTCATAATTTTTCTTTATCCCATAAGGTACAAACTTCAGCACCAAAGCTTTCTATTATTTCGACATTCAAATGGCCCATTGAGGGAATGCTTGATACAATTTACTTTTGTCAATCAGGAAAATGCTGAAGGTATAAATCCACAAATACCGCATAAAGTAAAACTTCAGGCTGTTTTTAAATGTAACGAACAGGAACAACTCTTGAAGTAGATACATAAAACGAGGTAGAAATCATTACATTGCAATACAAGCTAGATAAACCAAGTACGCCTACGTACACCACTGCGCTCTGCGGCCTTTTGTTTGTTATAGACTATACCTGAAACCAATTGTTGTTCTTCTCTCGTATATAGACTAAATGAAATAAACTAAATATAAAACTATATATTTGTCTGTTAGAGGAATGAAACATACAATGATGCATAGCTGTACTATTATGGTTCAGATTTGAAATGTACTTTGAAATCAGCTACCCTTTCATATATATTTATACAGCTCTTTCACATTGGAAATGCACTCTTGTTCCTCCTTGATGACAAATATTATTTAGTTCTAAAAGTGTATTTTGCTCAAATTAATACCTATATAAGCGTCGCAAAATAGAAGCTATCAATTCAGCCTCGGCTGTTAAGAAACAAAGATGAACTCCCTCATTACCCTAGTACTACTTGCTATAACACTTCAGCAGTGCGTCACGGCCCAGGCGATAGGATGAAGTTCGCTTTGCTGATTGGGTTTTCATAAAATTAAACAGTCTCATTAATAAAATTTTTCATTTATTCGAAAGAAAAAACTAGGGAATATATGTAAATTATATTTTTCTGCAGAACATGTTATTTGTTCCAAAATGGTATTAATATGTAAAGTAGGAAATGCCGCTTAAAGATAATCTAAAGTGAGTTGGCTCACGCAGACGGATGCACGCATGCTGACCAAAACCAACTTTAACACCAACGCGCAAATAACTAACATTTGTCCCTAAAATTGCGCACCCGTTTTTTTTCATACCATTGTTTAGACGCAAAACAGATACTCACACATATTGCTCTTCAAAGCTAAGATCGTCAATGGTTGTGACATAGTTATTCTATTGCTTCATCATTAACAGAACCACAAATATAACATATTTTTGTTAACGAATACATTGCTTTTACTAAATATATAAATTAGTTCAAAAATAATGGAACATTGGCAAACTATATTTTCTGACATATTTAAACAGACCGCGGTGTTTTGCTGGATCAAAGTCTGCAAAAAACAAAAGTAATGCAATTTGCAAATTGACTTTTGTTTGTTTTGATACGTATAAAAGAAATTTTGAACAAAAATATACAAAACTAAAATGGTCTTCCTCCCTTTCCTAGTAATACTTTCTGTAACTATTCCATATTGCCAGACGGCCCAGGTAAGAAAAAGTTCGCTTTTTTGATTGGGTTGCCATAAAACAGCTAAATAAATATTCAAGAGATTTGAAAATTTCAGTTATGTAGAGACAGATCCGCCGATTGTGCAAGCAGGGTAGCTTCCTGTAGAACTGAACCGTGGGTGGAACTGCTGAGGAGAGAGTGTCAAAAGACTTGCGGATACTGTAGAGAAGGAGAAATTGTGAATGCACTAGACGGAGAGTGCAAGGACAGTAATACCAGGTAAAATATAACATGTTTTTTTTTCGAATGCTCTACTTGCCAATGTCAAGTAAGTGACATTCGAAAAAAAGTTACCCATGACGGATTGTTCATACATTTAGTAAAAATCGGAACAATTGGGATTAAATTACTTCAATATAGTCTACGGACAAATCTCATGTAGTTTAAAGGTCTATTTATTATAAGGCGAGCGCACAGCTATATCGGTTGATTGTACATTTTCTTTCGACTTCCGCGTTCCTTCTAAATTCTACAGTACACCTCTGCAAACGATTCATCCGTCGACTATGATTACCTGTTAATAGTAAAAAGGATTTTTAAAACTAATCAAGTTTAACTGTATTCAAGGTAATAATGATAAGCTAGTGCTGATGCAGAGCTTATAAATTGTGAAGGAACTTCAACGAAACAAAACATAAAAGTTTAATAATTCATTTGTTTTATAGTCAGATTCACAAGTAATAAGGCCGTGTATGCTGCGTAATACGTCATTTTTAACACTGCGCTTGCTGGAATCTTTATAAGCAGATTGCAAACTCGCTCTGCCTTACTAAGACGAAATATTGCAAAACTCCTGCTTTTTAATACGGCCGTAATACTTTTGAATTCGACTATAACTATACTCTTTCTTTCAGACTGTGCCCTCACTGGGTTAGGAACAAATTCTGCAATAACACCCACTACACTGCCGATGTTATAAAGAGGACCTGTGGCAAGTCCTGTGGATTATGTTAAGTGCCCGGATATTATTTATTGTCTGATTTTATTCTTTCATGTAACCTTATAAAGCAATAAATTCGAATTGATTATATCGTGATTATATTGAACTTACGAATTGCCAAGTACTTTCGAATCTGACCAAATAGAAATCGTTGAAATTCATCGGCTGAATTCTGTTTTTGTTAATTGTTCATTCGATTGCTACAATAATGTTCGAAGAGTACTATCCCTTGACTAAATTTAGAATTTAGATTTGAAAATAATAATAGAACATGGTAAAATACATTTTCTGACATTTATTTAGCCATATGTAACATTATGTAAGCCAGCTGTATTTAGAAAAGTTTGCGAAAATCAAAAGTTACGTTTATTAAAAACATGAATTTGTATGTTTTCGTATATTTTTCGTTCGGTATTCTAATTTGAATTAGATGGTTGTTACTGCAAGGCTACGTGTTACATTCACGTGGATCAATTAATACATATTAGTAAATATAACTATTTTGCGCGTTTTATATTGAGCATTCAGACCTTTATCTTGCATATCGTTTGGCCGCCGACTATAGCTAGTATGAAGTTATCACGATGTCGCTCAGCCATAGATTTAGGTTATATTATATTCAACAAAATTGTACTTAACTATTCTAGTATTCTAGTATTCTATACTACTTAACTAAAAAGCTACAGTAACCCCGCCGATTTTGAGTCAAAATGAATAGCGCGCGCAACTTTGAGCTTCCATTGCTCGAATATCGTATATATAGGCCTGAATAATGTTACTCAGAAGAACGAGCTCTTTAAAAAACGATATAATGTCAAAAACCCATGTCTAGTTACCTTTAAGGCTTATTACGATGCCTTTATTAGACGGCAACTGCACACCACGAACAAGGAATCAGAAATAGGTACGACAGAAAAAAAATATTTCCAAATGGTGAGCTATCCTATTATTGTTGCTATAGTCTGTTTGAACACCTAGGCTACACTGCGCCGGCTTCATACGATGGGCGATGTTGCAAAATTTGCTTTCACATTCGCTGGAAACAGTCTTCCCTCACTTCAGGCGAGAGAACTTTCGAAGGCAAAATTTACACTACTGCGCCTCGTACAACAGGGCCGGCGCAATGTAGTCTAGGTTTTGAAACAGACAATAACACAAAGTGCGACACACCCACAGTTACTGAAAAATATTTCTACGCAAGTACTGTTGCCGAAACAACAGAAGATGAAAGTTTTTCAATTCTTTCACCTTATATAGTTCTATTCGAGAATAATAATCTAGTGTTAAAAAAATATTTTTCAAAATGGCTCTGAAAGTATTCGAAAACCGAAAATATATGCAAAATTTCTTTAAAATACTCAAGTAACAATACGTTATTCCTCTTGAATCAGACTATACTATGAAGTATAACTGTTTCAGAATGCATCTTCAACATAAACACCTTCGATTACAAACTAATCAGCCACACCAGAACAGATTCGAATACTGGAACTGAGGTAAAATTGCAATAAAACCTAATCGAAATGACTAAACAGCACCGCTGGAGGGCCCATCATCTTGAGGACCAAAGTATCCGGGGACCGACCAAAGTATCCGGGGA
Source organism: Phasmarhabditis papillosa (assembly GCA_034691345.1). Taxonomy (NCBI): domain Eukaryota; kingdom Metazoa; phylum Nematoda; class Chromadorea; order Rhabditida; family Rhabditidae; genus Pellioditis; species Pellioditis papillosa. The sequence goes on from JAQGAV010000763.1 coordinate 17,118, forward strand.
CCATGTACAAGAGTGGGGCTAAAGTTAAACAAGAGGCATGCATAAATTACTTTTGCTACAACATTTTTTTCAAATTTGTGTTTTTTCAATCCCCCATATACCTTGGTCCCCAATAAAGTGGTTCCCGCTGGAGATCATCTTATGGTTAGAACACAATAACTTTGAACAAAATAACTTTGTTGAATTGAATATTAACCTTTTCACATGCATTTAATGGGAACTCAAAACAATCTGATATGCAAATTGCTATTTTTGTAATAAATAACATAATCTTTTCAGGACCTTCTCTATTTCCAATCCCGTTCTTGTACTCCTTGCAATCACCACTACAAACTGCGTTTTCTAAAAGCCACCGGCAACACTTATGTAATTGAAGCAGCGGATTACAAACCAACCAACTGGTTAAGATGGATAGATAACCATTTTCTAAACATCTGCTGTTTGCTTATGCTCGTTGTTGCAATTATGACGTACGCCCACAAAGTAATAATTCTTGATAGGAGAGTGTTGATCGTAGAAGCACACCGAGAACAGGATGAAGCGGAATCCCCTTCAGTTTTTCAAACAGACAGCGGCTAGATGTGAAAGAGCAAGCGAATGAAGGCCTTCAAAAAGAAATGGAAAAACCCGATCTTGAACAAAATGCCAAAGAACTGCAATCACAAATACTAAAGGAACACGTATCTGAGACCGGTAACCCCAAACACGAAGATGAATCCAGTGTTGAAACACACCTGGAGCCCAAGAATGACGATAGCGAAGCTCGAAGAGCTGAACAAATTTCACAAAATGCTGAATTATAAGAGCTTTCCGCATTGAACATCGATGAAAGTGATCAAGTTAAAAGTATGCAAGAAACTGATGTGAGTTGACATAACTTTAATAGGTAGTAGGAGTAAGGTAAGTACATGTGAAAATTCATCGGGGAACAAATTGCACGATATTATGGAACGGAACCGTTTTTCCAGGATACCTACATCTTATTCACAATAATGAAGCTGCCTTCCTTGGCTCTTCAAGAGCATGCTACCCACTATATGCGCTAATTGGGTGACTTAAATGAGCTGAGTATTTATGAAGTTGGTATATCCGACTTTAATGGGGTTCCGCAACTCCTTCAGCATTTCCTTTCTACTCAGAGTGTTACTACCGAGAAGGGTTCACTACTTCGGGCTTAACTGAAGTAGCATCCTTCGTGACGAGGGAAAATTGAATAATGATATCTAAAATTATAATCTCATCACTGCATCTTTGTATCCGAAAACACGTAACATTTCTCGCTTTGGCTCGGATGCCTGGCTAGGAGTTGATCCTTTTTATCTTTGATTTTGAACGAAAACCTCGAAAAAACGGTGGTTTGCCGCCACGCGATTTGCCTTGATTGGAATACCAGATGCACCATGTTGAAAATGTGTACTATATTTACATAATCAGAAAACATATTTTATTTTGTGATTTATGCCCCATCGTATCGTCGCTAATATTACTGAGAAGGCTTGCAGCGCAAAAGCTTCTTGGGAGTTTAATTCAAAACAACTTGAGATAAAAAGTATGTCAGTGTCTTTCCACAAATATCATAATATTTTATGAGAATTTCTAGTTTATTGTAAAATAAAATTGTAAAATAAGCTAGAACTTGTAAAGTACAGTGAAACACTACTTAAATTATTTAGCACGTTCATGATGATCTTTCGAAAGCAGTGTCGCTTAAACCTGAAGAACTCGTCAATGAATAATCCGCAGATATCGGCTCAGATGGAAGTTGGTACGAGATTGTCAACGAATAATATTATACTGTATATGTCATGATCCCAATAAACTTTTTGTGTTACCTAGGCTATTTTCCCTTCAAAAATAGCATCTTGATTATTTATAAATGGTCCTTTTATTATTGGCTGAGTGCAGATTGCCACAAAAAGCAAAAAAAAAATCTAAAGCATCTAACACAATGGTTCAAAGTTTCCATAGTTTCGTAATGACTCCTTGTGACAATGGTTCATTTCATTTATGCCCATTAATACTTTTAATACCATTGATATAAATCTAAGGAACTATATACATGACATTTAGAACGGTTTTATAAGCCTATTCAGAGCAATCAGCCGTTCGAAGGTCTCAATAATCTCTTGTCATAATTCTTATTTGTTCCATAAGGTACAAACTTCAGCACCAAAGCTTTCTATTATTTCGACGTTCAAATGGCTCATTGAGTAAATGATTCATACAATTTACTTTTGTCAATCAGGAAAATGCTGAAGGTATAAATCCACAAATGTCGCATAAAGTAAAACTTCAGGCTGCTTTTCTAAATAAACCGAAGAGTAACAACCCTTGAAGTAGATAAATAAAAAGAGGTAGTACCAAATATATTTTAATTCTTTTCTAAACCACTGCGATCGCATTGAACTGGAAACTTTTATTAAGTCTCTTCCAAATCCAGAACCCGAACCCGAAGACAATTTCTGTTCGTCTCTCGTATATAGACTGAATGGAATAATAAATAAGCTAAACACAAAACGATATATTTATCTGTTAGAGGAATGAAACATACAAGGATGTATAATTGTATTATTATAGTTCAGATTTGAAACGTACTTTGAAATCAGCTACCCTTTCATATATATTTATACAGCTCTTCCACACTGTAGAAATGCACTCTAATTCCTAGATGACAAATATTATTCAGTTCTAAAAGTGTATTCTGCTCAAATTAATACCTATATAAGCGTCGCAAAATAGAAGATATCATTTCAGTCTCGCCTGTTAGGAAGTTAAGATGAACACCCTCATTACCCTAGTACTACTTTCTGTAACACTTCAGCAGTGCGTCACGGCCCAGGAGGTAGGATGAAGTTCGATTTGCTGATTGGGTTTTCATAAAATAAAATAATCTTATTAAATGTTTTAAAATTTATTCTCGAAAGCGAAAGCTAGGAAATATAAGTAAGTTATATTTTTCACCAGAACATGCTATTTGTTCCAAAATGGTATTAATATAAAAAGTAGGAAATTCCGTTTAAAAGAATCTAAATTGAATAGGCTCAGGCACCCGGATGCACAAATGGCGCGCCTATTTCTTTTCATACCCTCGTTTAACCGCAAAACAGATCCTCACATAACTTGCTCTTCAATGGTTGTGACAAAAATTTTATTATATTGCTTGTTCTTAAACGGAACCACAAATATTACTTATTCTTATCAAGTGCCTAACGAATATTTTGCTCTTACTTTATATATATTTCAGTTCGAAGAATAATAGAACATTTGTAAACTATATTTTCTGACATATTTAAACAGACAGCGGTGTTTTGCTGTATCAAAGCCTGCAAAAAACAAAAGTATTGCAATCTGCAAATTGACTTTTGGCTGTTTTGATAGGTATAAAAGCAAATTTGAACAAAAATATACAAAACTAAAATGGTCTTCCTCCCTCTCCTAGTAGTACTTTCTGTAACTATTCCATATTGCCAGACGACCCAGGTAGGAAAAAGTCCGGGTTGCCATACAAACAGCTAAATAAATATTCAAGAGATTTGAAAATTTCAGTTATGTAGAGACAGATCCGCCGATTGTGCAAGCAGGGTAGCTTCCTGTAGAACTGAACCGTGGGTGGAACTGCTGAGGAGAGAGTGTCAAAAGACTTGCGGATACTGTAGAGAAGGAGAAATTGTGAATGCACTAGACGGAGAGTGCAAGGACAGTAATACCAGGTAAAATATAACATGTTTTTTTTTCGAATGCTCTACTTGCCAATGTCAAGTAAGTGACATTCGAAAAAAAGTTACCCATGACGGATTGTTCATACATTTAGTAAAAATCGGAACAATTGGGATTAAATTACTTCAATATAGTCTACGGACAAATCTCATGTAGTTTAAAGGTCTATTTATTATAAGGCGAGCGCACAGCTATATCGGTTGATTGTACATTTTCTTTCGACTTCCGCGTTCCTTCTAAATTCTACAGTACACCTCTGCAAACGATTCATCCGTCGACTATGATTACCTGTTAATAGTAAAAAGGATTTTTAAAACTAATCAAGTTTAACTGTATTCAAGGTAATAATGATAAGCTAGTGCTGATGCAGAGCTTATAAATTGTGAAGGAACTTCAACGAAACAAAACATAAAAGTTTAATAATTCATTTGTTTTATAGTCAGATTCACAAGTAATAAGGCCGTGTATGCTGCGTAATACGTCATTTTTAACACTGCGCTTGCTGGAATCTTTATAAGCAGATTGCAAACTCGCTCTGCCTTACTAAGACGAAATATTGCAAAACTCCTGCTTTTTAATACGGCCGTAATACTTTTGAATTCGACTATAACTATACTCTTTCTTTCAGACTGTGCCCTCACTGGGTTAGGAACAAATTCTGCAATAACACCCACTACACTGCCGATGTTATAAAGAGGACCTGTGGCAAGTCCTGTGGATTATGTTAAAGTGCCCGGATATTATTTATTTTCTGATTTTTTCTTTCATGTGACCTTATAAAGCTGCAACTTCGAATTGATTATATCGTGATTATATTGAACTTTCGAATTGCAAGGTACATTCGAATCTGACAAAATAGCAATCTTGAAATTCACCAGCTGAGTTATGTTTTTGTTAATTGCCTGGTTCATTCGATTGCTACAATCATGATCAAAGAATACCATGCTTTGACTCAATTTAGCATTCAGCTTTGAAAATAATAGAATATTTGCAAACTACATTTTCTGAAATGTATACACAGTCAGCTGTATTTAGAAAAGTTTGCCAAAGAGTTACGTTTATTAAAAACATGAATTTGTTTGTTTTCTGCATAAGATTACAACGACTCTGTAAGATCACACTGAGTGTGTACTAGCCAGTGAAACGTGAAGACAAACAGAAAAAGAGAAATAATGCTAAAAGCCTATATTTTCCCCGCTAGCTACAAGTTTAACATAATACATGATTAACGAGAATAACACGAAAGGCAGTTCATTTCATATCAGATATATATATAGTCTATCTCAAGACCTATTTTTACAGCGCGGTATCACTAACGGGGCACAGTTTAAAAAAAATTAATGTAAAAGCGGTGGACGTGGTGCTTCTTCTTCAAAAGTGTATTCATTTTTCATAACACCGCGCCCCCCTCGTGATACCGCACTGGAAACCTGGGTCTTGAGGCTATAAAATTACTTTCCGAATAAGGATATATACAAATTCAAATAACAGTGAACAAAGACAATAACGTTTGATTTTAACAATCTTTAACCGGTTGAAAGCAAAATATGTGTGGTAATATTTCAGGCTACGGCATAGCAGAGCAGTGGCCGTATTCATCAAGCTGCCCGCGGGCGATGCACGGGTCGGGCGCCCGTCTGGGGTGCTACCCGAGGAAATCCGTATTCATCAAGCAACGGGCAGTGACGGGCGGTGTGCGTGGTCAGCTTGTAAACGTCGGACATCACCATTATTTGGTTATTTTGTTGCAAAAACGATGGTTCCAAAGGATTTAATCGAGTAAAAACTCGTCTGGGCTAGCTTAAAGGGAGTACGAATGTTATGAATCATTTATATTTAAAGTATAAGCAACTTTAGTAAACTGTAAAAAAAAACTCTCGAATCTGTTAAAAATATACCAGCTTTAGACAAATATATCAATCTGTTTGCAGATATTAGTTACATTTTTATTTGTATGTCTGTAAGTAGACATCCTTCATTGTTTTGACATGACCGTTGCGCATGCATTTAGTACGGAGAAAAATGATCAAAATGTATAAAGACTCAATTATTTTGGTTTTAACATTACTTTGAGGTACTTACTTATCGAATTAAATCATTAAAACGGAATTTTGAAAAGTTGGAACAGAAAAACTCAGTTTTCGGTTTTTTGAGCCGAAACTTGGTGGGCTTGATGTGTGTAAGATCTCGAATGAAAAAACGTTCAATTTTTAGGTTTTTCTTTGTAAAGATGGTTGAAAATGACCACGGGCGATGCTCGCCCGAGCATTTATGGCGGGCTAATATAGGCGGCCTCGGGCGGCTTGATTAATACCGACTCGGGCGGTATCGCCCGCTGGGCAGGTCCGGGCGCCCGCTGGGCAGCCAGCCTCGGGTGGCCTCGGGCAGCTTGATGAATACGGCCACAGATCTCTTTCTTTAGCTGGCGGGAATTCAAATGGTCATTTTATGGGAGTAATCATTTTTCAAGTGTTAACAGACCCTCTACAATTATTCACCCCGTAAAAATTTAATTATCGGTTCAAGAACACTAGAAACTACAAATCTCGATCGTTTCCACAGATGTGGATCTGAACTCTATGATTAATAAATCATAGAGTTCAGATCCACATCTGTGAAAATGTAAGCAATTGTGCCGTATTTGATCGGATATTTATTCAGGTGTAAGGTTTATTAGTGTTAATCAACAGATCATACATGTAGGTGTTCATTTTTTATTTGACCAGGCGAAAAAAACCAAAATTATTTACATAATCCACCTAATTGCAATTGTTGCAGATCTATCAAACAACGGTATATAAGGAAATGGGATTTAGAAGCAAATCATCAAGCTTCATTTTTCATTCTCAGATTCATCTTGCAAAACGGCACAGTGTACACAACTAGCTTAAGAAGTACTTTCAGTTATAATGAATACTCATTTTCTGGTCCTTCTCGGTTTGGTTTGCCTAGCTTATTGTCAAGACACCACGACCACCACCCTGCCACCAGACAATCTCGCCAGTGACTCGACCAATGAGCCAGTTACAGGAGAATCAGAATCAACTGACGATGCTGTGGAGAGCACGACAGTAAGTTATCGATTAACCATCCGATTCTTAAGTTTCTTAATTATGCTTTCTCAAGAAACTTTTTAGTCCGTATAATATAAAACAGATTTATCATGTCAATAAACAGTAAACCACTTAAACAAGGACCAAAGATCTTTTTGAAATCATAAAAAGCATGTGTAATAGTTGCCAAGGTTTTCTAATAAGTAAAATATATGATGTTCAGAAAATCGTTTTCTTTTTCTAGACTGCTGCTGTTAACGCTACATGCGCGGATAAAAACGCCGATTGCGCCAACAAAGCTTCTCTGTGCCAGCAAACAGGATATGTGGACTTCATGGCCGATCTTTGTCCGAAGACTTGCGGTTACTGTAGCGGATGTGCTGATGCTAACGATAAGTAAGTAAATATTTTTTAAAGTTGGGAAGATTGTGTCGCATTATACGGGTAGACTATCAAAAAAAAAATTCTTGTAGAATTTAGTTTTATGTTTTTGACGAAAGTCCTTCTGCTGATATGTGAAAAAGAACAAATAAGGAAAACGTTTGATATGCATATTTGTAACGATTTTATTTACTAAAAAATAGTTTTGAACGATCTGACCAGTTTTTTAAAATCAGTATAAATAATTACAGGTGTGCGGCTTGGGCGAAGAACGGTTACTGCACAAATACATTTTACTCAGCCGAAACCAAGAAAGCCACCTGCGCCAAAACATGCAATCTTTGTGACTCTACTGGTACACCAACAACACCTTGTACAGATGCCGATACCAGGTAATTTATGGTTTCCAATTGCATAATTTTATCGAGTTTATGGAAATTTGCCCGTTTGTCGTGTTTTTCAAGTTTAGTTCAATTAGTAGTTGTTTGGGTTGATTTACATATAGTTCTATTCAAGAATATAATGAAGTGTGAAAAAAGAATCTCGAGGAAAATGGCTCTGAAAGTATTTCCTTAAAATACGCAAGTAACACTTCATCATTCCACTTGCATGAAACTATAAAGTCCATCTAAACAACTTAGGTTTCCAGCGCGGTATCACGAGCGGTGCATATTCTTATAAAAATGAATTTATCATCGGTCGACGAGTTGCGTTTTCTCCGAAAGTACATTCGTTTTCTATAACACAGCGCCCCGCTCTTTATACTTGGAAATTTAGGTCTTAGGTCTCGATGGACAATATGATATATCTATATAACGGGTTGATACTGCATTACTGCTAATTCGATTTTGGAATTGTCAGCAAAATAACTACATAAAATTGGTTCACGCTCATACTTTCAAATTCAAATTTTATTACATTGATGGTTTCTTTGAATCAGTATTTTTAGATGTGCGTCCTGGGCTACTAACGGATATTGTACGAACACTTTCTATACGGCTGAACAGAGAAAAGCATCATGTGCCAAGACTTGCAAACTATGTACCAGTACTACTGCTCCAACAGCTCCCACTTCATGTACTGATGCGGATACCAGGTAAACCTGATTAACGGATTATATTTACTTGATTGCGTTGATTTATTTAGCGTTATAACTGAATATTACAAAAAGAAAAGAAGAAAATTGTAGACACATTTTATATAACCCTCCTAAAAACAATAATATATAGTCTGTCTTTTCGAGCGAGAGCCTGTTTCAAGGTAAAGTTTTTCGCAGACAGTGGCGCGCGGACCGTAAGTTTGTAGACAGACTATAAACAGGGTGTTCTCTATCTGGCTCAGTCTTATAAATACCAACAAATCATAAGGAAAGTATCCAAGCTTAGTCAACTCACTCAAATATTTAAAATAATATGTGAGGTTTCCCAATAATCGGTTATGTTATTATTTTTTACAGATGTGCCACTTGGAACAAGAATGGCTACTGTGCCAATACATTCTACACAACCGAGACCAAGAAAGCATCCTGTGCAAAAACTTGCAATTTGTGCTAGATCAACTAAGAGTATTATATTAATAACTATAATAATAAATTCATGCATGAAATGTGTCTTTCTAGAGCAATTACAATTGAAGACGTAGATTATTATTTGTAACGGTTTCATACCTTACATACATATGAGATAAGAACTTTAGAACAGTATTATAAGGATCATAATACCAAAATAACATTTGCCCAATACTTTAATGTGAATTATTATGCTATATTTTCAACCAAAAAACTAGATTTCATGCAACTTATTTCAACTTACAACTGAGTCACACCAGAATTAATAATATATTATGTAGTTGTTTCTAATCTTTTAAATACTCTATCAGTCACGTTGACTCCATCTCCAAAATTTTTTAACATCCTTGTGCCTAAATTCGTTGCGGGATAAGCAACATCGAAAAGGGAGGTCCAGGAATCTCAGTGTTGTCTTTCTTGTGTAGAACAGCCACATACATATTTTGTAGATGAAAATCAAAAATGGCACCACAAGTTGTTAAATTGTCTTTTAAATCCCCTGAAAAGGGTTGCTCGAGAAACGAGCAGGGTCAAACATTATTGTTACTTTACTTTTTTGGTTCTGGAACATTTTTCTCTACTATAATAATTTTCCGACTTCTTTGAACAAAAATTAGATTCGCCTGCAAGCATAAATAAAATGTTGCAAAATGTTATATCCAGTGCCTTAAAATTCAATGAAGACTCGATGGACAACCCTAACACTACACTTTTTAGAATCTCTTATCAATTTTATTGGAGGTCTGTTACGACTGAAACAACGGCTCAAGTTCCTCCAGAACAGTACGATCAGGAAAGTGGACTGTCAACAAAAGTGATACAAATGATCTAGCGTTCGAACAATAAATATTATATTCTATTCTATAAATATGTGTGTTTCGTAGTACTAAAAGAAGACCGTTGTTGAGCTCCACTCTGTGCAAATATTATGTCTAACAAAAGATTTGCAAAAAATTGATTTGCAAAACTCTGAAAAATACTTTGACCAATGCAATCAATGCTAACCAAACTATGTTTTGGTATATAAAGACCTGTAGTTTTAGATAGCAGTATCCAATTTTGAAATATGAAGCTATATGGTGAGTTTGATACTTATGTTTAGTATATCTTAATACATAACTTTTCAGCTGCACTATCACTACTTCTATGGTGTTCTTTGATGGCTGATAGAGTATTGTGTGCTGATGAACCAGCACCAGCACCAGCACCAGAACCAGCCCCAGCACCAGTACCAGCCCCGGCACCAGCCCCAACACCAGCTCCGGCACCAGCCCCAGAACCAGCACCAGCCTCAGCACCAGCCCCGGCCCCGGCACCAGCCCCAGAACCAGCCCCAGCACCAGCACCGGCACCAGCCCCAGCCCCAGCACCAGCCCCGGCACCAGCCCCAGAACCAGCACCAGCCCCAGCACCAGCCCCAGCACCAGCCCCAGCACCAGCCCCAGCACCAGCCCCAGCACCAGCCACAGACCCAGCACCAGCACCATCCCCAGCACCAGCACCAGCCCCAGCACCAGC
>JAQGAV010000764.1:0-27347 GCA_034691345.1 Phasmarhabditis papillosa
GTTTACAACGTTTGTGTATTGTGAAAACAATTGTCAATTTTGAATGGGCGCGCGCAACTTTCGACTAAAATTTCTCGAATACTAGGAAATCTCAATATTAACATACTTATATATATATATATATATATATATATATAGCAAAATTAGCCCTATTTTCTGAAATTAAAATGAAAAACCCGTGTCTAGGTACCTTTAAGTTAACAATTCTTTTAAAATTTGATAGATAGTTGGCAACATAACAATTACTAGATTGGGGGTTGTTCATCTATGTAAGCGTCATATAGCGAGAAATCTCATATCAAATCAATATGAAAAAAAAACCATCTCATAGTCCTGGGGTAGTATCGGCATTGTACCGGCAGGGGTTGAGCCAGCTTGCCGCGGGTATTGGCCAGCGGCAGCATGGGTTTGCCAGTGTCCATTTTGTTGGTTTCAGTGTTGTTTTGTTGGCTGGAGGGTCTTGAGTGGAACGGCGCAGAAAGGACTGTCCGACTACTGTAAAGAAGTTGAAACAAAGCATGAAACACAATGGAACTGCGCCAATTTGCCGCGCTAAACCCATTTTGAGACAATTTATCACCCTGTGGGGTTATACAATACACTATTTATGTAATATAATAACATAATTATGTTAAATAAACTTTAGAAAAACACCGCTACGGCTATGACACGGAAGTTAAAAACGGAACGTGAATGTGTCTACGCGACGTATTTCGGCGAAAACTTCGCTGAAGAAAGGAAACTAAATAACCTGTGCGATACAGGGGTCAACGCGTTATTTAACACGGTCTCTCGACTTTGAACGTCTTGGCACAGATAAAAACAGTGCTACAGTAATCTATGGACTTGGTCGGCCCCGTTTGACCTTCCTCCCGGAAAGAAGATGGCGGGCCAGGCCTGGTCATCCAGTTATTTTGTAGGCTGGCAAAACATCTTCCATCAGAGTTTTATTGTGAAAAATAACAATATTGTTAAAGTATATGGTTAAGGTTGAAGAAGAACATTTGCGCTTCGTCGTTAAATTTGTCAAAAGAGCGCGAAATTAAAATTAGCGGCGGCGATGTTGCAACTGGGGCGCGTTTCTCGCTTCTTTAGCTGTTTGCGGAGGAGTTTAACCTATAAGACAACAGAAACATGCACAGACAATGCGAGCAATTCAGTCTTTTAGAATTTGCAGCCAACCGAGGTCAGGAATTATAAAAACGTCTTTCCAGGTTAGAAGAAGTAAGCTATTGAACCGATTCAATGCCTGCATTTCACATAGTAAGAGCCTAGAGTTAACGTAAATGCTAAAACTCGTTTGAAATGACCTTAAAAATGTTGAAAAAGAAAAATGCTCTGGTCCAGATTGGAAAATTCGCTCTACTATTAATAGAAGAAGTAAAATAAACTTATCAAAGTATCTGCTAACAATAAGAAAAAGACTTTTTACTTCCATATGCTGGACGGATAAGATAGGTTAAAGGAGATAGAGCTTACTCAGGTAGCAGAAAACCGATTATAATGGAACACATTAGAATTTGTTCTTTTGGTTTCTGTTAGAATCTGTTTTCGACGTTTGTCATTGGTGTATTTTCTGTTGTGACTTTCTACCACTAAATGGTAACGTCGAAAACAGATTCTAACCGAAACCAAAAGGACAGATTCTAATGTATTCCATTAGAATCGGTTTCTGCTACCTGAGTAAGCCCTATCTCCACTAACCTATTTTATCACCAACTTAAAGCTCTGTTCTAATGATGTGAATAACATAAATATTGATGTTGGTTGGATATAAATGAGAGTGACTTGCATTTGAACACAGTTCTCTACCGGTTCTAGTCTGCTAAACGCGCTCTAGCTATATGCCGCTTGTATACATCCGATCAACATAGATTAAATACTAAATGATGAACTAACCCTCTTAGCAATTATGCCAAAGAAACTTAGGGGGATAGTTACAAACATTGTAAGTGCATTGTATACCCCAGGCCGGGCTCGGGCCTTCCGTGTGAGGTCGGTGAACCATTAGAACGCTGGATTAGCTAGGACGGACTTGAGCAAAGTTGAAAAATCCAGCCAGGGCACTGTGTGATCCTACGACAAATTGAATTTACTGTTTTTGAGTGGGGCCTTACTGCAGGGAGTAGCAATAAGTTGAGCGGTGTTTTTATAAAAGTTAAATGACAATAGCTGACCATGTATCTAGCTTATAGGTATCACCGAGACCGGTATCATTCACCGTCACGTGTCGATTCAAAATCTCCAGTGAAAAGATCAAAGTCTAATTAAATCAAACAAATCGATCATTCACATTTCGTAATAATCTTCAAAAGTCAAAGTTTATTGTACAATCCTGCAAAGTTTTTGTAATTTTTGGAAAAAGCCCTATTAATAGATTTCAATTTAGCGAATACCGGCAAAACGTGTCGCTGCATTTTTTCCATGAAAAATATGATGATGATCTATAAAAAGTAGAATGGCCGGGAATGGGGATCATAGGTACAGTATGTTCAAGCTGGTGAAGCGGGTTGAAGAAAATGAAGTTCAGATGATGAACGTTTTAGAAAACTTTATAAAACATTTTTATAAGGAAATAAGGTTCAAAATCAACAAGTGCAAGCATTTGATATGTGTAACATAGTTACTATACTCATTTCATAAGTAATATGCAAAATTCCATTAGAGTCAGAGCCAAAACTATTTTCACAAAAGTTGCTCAAGTTGATTAACTTTGTACTTATACCAGCTGCTTGGAAGTCCGTAGAGTTGTACACTTTTTAGGAAACCATTTTTTGAAACGGGTAATAGTTGTTAACTGAACCCTATACATTTCGTGGTATAATAATAATAATAAGTGTTCGGTGTGATTAGTCTGTCTGTGTGACCGATTATTATTAATTAATTGATTTTATTGATATGGGGGATAAAGTGATACACGATATCCATGAAACGCAAAGTGATCAACCGTATCACCCCAAAGAATATCCAAGATATGAATATATGCCATTGTAATCAAAAGAAAACACAATTTTTAAAACGTTTCTAGATATTTTGCATAGTATAGAGCGGGTCGGAACCGGGCCTTTTTTCTCGTTGATTTTTCCTCGAGGCATCACTAAACGGACCTAGAACTATGGTTAGTTACTAGATTCATTCCTCAGGGAATTCGGCAGAATTCTCCAGATTCTAATTAGTATGTCCGGAATAATGCAGGGGTGGCAAGGGCCGGCCCTCCTATCAAAATTTCGGCCAGGTCCTACTGGGCCCCACTCGAAATACTAACAATTAAATTTCCAATGTTGGTAAAAAATTTGGAAATGTTGGAGCATTATTGATCAGTTTCGAAAGTGAAGGCCGGCCCGGGTCTGCCCTCTTGTTTCAAAAGTACGGCCCGGGCCCGCCCCCACTTTTGGCACCCCTATACCTATCTCATTCTAAAAACTGCCTGTCTATAAATATTCAATACTTATAGCTTGCACTTGAAGGGAAAGAAAGCTAAAGTAAAACAACTATGGTTTTCCACTGTTTACTAATATTCAATGAGATTGGTCAAGAAAAGTGATGGTGTCTAGAGCAAATAGCTGAAAATACGGTAAGTTGGCTCTAGCCGGAGGGGTGTTGTGGACAAACACTCAAGCTGTGGCTATTTCCAAATGATTCAAGTGATCCGGAGAAAAAGAAGCAAAGAATAAGGAACTGACGACGCCCGCCCTTTTTAGACAGCTAAAAATGCAAGTTGACTTTAGGGCGCGAATGCCAGGAGAAGATTGCGCTCCACTGCTAGGTAGGGATTTTCCTGTGTGAATATCATTTTTGTTTGATATGCGCTAGTTCAAGGCAGGGGTGGGAATTTCATGGGTCCATCCCGGGACTACCCTGTGCCACGGCATGTAAAGTCTGCTTTAATACCTAGATTGCTGGAGCCGTTTGTATAGTTAATGTACCGCAATAACGGACTTCCCAAGGAGAAACCAACAATTTTGTGAATTCTGTGTGAATAAAATTGCACTTTTGATTGGAAAGCCCGTTTTTGCGATACGTTAACTACAAACAGTGCCTGCATTCTAAATATTGGAACCGACTATAGTTGCAAATGATCCTAGTACAAATAGACTGAAACACATAAATGTATATATAAGATAATAAGTATTGCCTCAATAATCCTCATTTACTATATATCTGTTCAGGACAAATTCTCAGCTTTATGTTTTATTTGTTGGCGGGTGTTCATCTCAGTTATAGACAGATGGGTGTCGCAAGCAAGTTACAACTAGAATGTTGCCAAACTTTAGCCAGTCAGGCCACGGCAGCTAGCATATGTACGTGTAAGTTATAGTCGGAAACCAGATTGTTTTCGACTGAATAGAGATTAGTTTAAGAAAAAAATAGTCCTGGTAACCTAGGCATACCGTTTGGGCCAGGCATTGCACGCACCAGGGTTGCCTCTTTGAGCCATTTGAACCCTGACCTGAGCAAAGCTGTCAAATGTAAGTCAGGCCAGTTTGACAATCCTGGATCGCGGTAACGTAAAAGAACAGTTTCGATAGTCCAAACATGACTAATCCGGTATAGTAATCGGGGTAACCTCTAGTTGGCACATTAGATGTGATGTATTTACATTAGGCTGCTGGCGTTGATTGAAAGTGATAGAAAACACAAATACAGCAAACTGCCCGGAAATTTATTCCGCTTACGATTCCGCCGTCGTTTTGTTTGCATTTCCAGCCATTATTATTCATCAAACAACTTATAAATGTTTGATTTAGGGAACCAACTGAACAAATTTTGCAGTCAGCTGATACAGAGCAACCGTAAAAAAGAAGTGACATCAATTGAAAGTGCTTATGGAGTCAGTTGGAATAATATGAAATAAGTTTGCGAAATTGGCTAAATATCTTCTGTTTCGAAACAGGGTTGTATCATTATACAGCCAAGCCCAATGTCTTTTGGACCATACCCTAAAACATAGTATACTAACGTTAATATTGCCCCATTGAATGAAAACTTACAATGCCTATAATAAATAGTATGCACCCGTGGGTCCCACTCTGCGTCTCTAACACAATACTCGACAAGTCTAACTCTATCACCCAGCACAGCGACGAGACTTTAGCACTTAATTTATAAATTAAACTGAAACAAATGTAAGTATTCGCAATGCTCGACTTGGAAACAATTGTTCAATGGACCGGTATAACTGTATTCGAGATGTGGCTTCACGTTGTTGGATTATTCAGCATGACTATAATGCTGGTAGGAAAAAGCAAAATAATAATAATATTAAATAATTCCAGACTCTGAAGTTGGAGAATATACTAACTCTATCATTCTGGCAAGTATTCTGTCCACTGTTTGTTGCCAGTGCCTGTGACGCATATTTCCTGTACATTGTTCTGGTACGAGCTATTCGAGAGTACAACGATTACAAAGGACCCATCTTCCGGTTAGTCAACTGACCAACAATAAACTCAGATCAATTATATTTTAGATTTATATTCAACCTCATACGTTTATGCTTAATAGCTATTTTCGAATTCCTCGTTTGCTACAAAGTGGAAGGGGACTATGAACACGCACAAGTAGCTGTGAGATCCGCCTATGGAGTAGTATTCATGCCAGTGTGGATTCTAATATCAGCACTATGTTTCCAAATATGTAGAGTTTTCGCATAATCTCATACCAGAACTCACTATCAACGTTCTCGACACAGCCATAAGTGATTTTCCATACCGGTATTTTAAATTGAATCTCAATAAATGACAGTTAATTACTTATAATTTTATAACCCGTTAAAATATAAAACATTAATTACCGTATAATATTTTAAAAAGCGTAAATCAGTCATCCCGTTCATCACAAGAATCACAGTCTAGGTACTGGCCACTTAAAAATTCTTCTCTGCTAACCTAGAATTATTCTATTATTTAACGTATTAACGCAACCGTACCGAATGCAGCTTTAAAGGCAGTTTCTTCATCCAAAGATGATAGTCATTGTCCGGATTGTTTGTATCCAGATGGTGATGCTAAACAAACAAAATTAGAGATCATATAACAATTAGAGATATACCTCAGATTTATTCCATCTTCGTGAAATACGTTGATTTATCTGCAAAGCGAATAATACTATGCATTAGAGAGAAAACTAACTCTTAACTCCATCCTGTGTTCCTTATCGCGCAGCATTTCTTTCACCACAATAGCTAGATTTGTGGCGTCATCAATTCCGCAGTGTTGATTCCCAGAAAATTCTTTATTGTAGGCCTTTAGCATTTTCTCTATACTAGAAACTCTAGGTTGCTAAATAAATAAAATGAATAAATGTTAATGGTGCAAACGCAAACCCCTTGAACATTCTTCTCCAGTTTGCTGACTCGTTGCTCAAAAATCTTCTTAATATTTATCCAACTTCTAAATTCGTGTGGAACCGACTCAATTCCAGACTAAAATATGACATATCATGGTAGATAAACCGAGTAAGCAAACCAAGATGCAGTGATGCTGGAAAAACTTCCACAAGTCGTGAGGTCTGAAATTGGGACGATCATAAATATTAAAATCCAGACACATACCCGTCAGTAACGAAAGCGAATCGATGGTTTTCCTCCCCGAGGTTGTGTTTTCGCATCCACAATCGAAAACACTGCAATACTTCCCTGAAGACAGGAGCGTTATCAACATTTTCCTGAGTAATCCCTAAAGATATCGTCTATTAAATTCAATCAACTGCCACCAACCACAAAAATTAATACAAAACGGATCAAGAATAGGGTTCAGTTCCGGACGAACAAAAGAACGAAATTTGTCGATCTGAAGAATAATTAAAATTTGTAGGAAAAAATAGGCATACAATATCTCCAGTTTTCACATCAACAAGAATAGCAGGGAACTCGATAATTTCGTGGGGATACTCATATATAACTTCTTCGCAAGTACATTCAAAGTCAATTACCTGAATTTGAAATAGAGCAAAAGTAAAATGACTACAAGCTTACCAACAGATATTCAAAATAACGAAGTGTCTTGTTATTTAACGTGGAAGGCATATTATCATTATCCGATCGGATTCGATATGTAGCATACTCCTTTCTGTAGTACTTCCGAACACGTTCCATGAGTTGTTTCCGTGTACCCCTAAACGACACTATAAATTTAATTTTCGCTTTCTCACACCCACTGAGCAGATAAATGTGCTTCCTTCAGGAGTGCTCGCAAATCCGAACCCCTCATACTGTGTAGAGTTTGTATTATATTACGCAACTTTTCGGGGTCGGTTCCTCGCTTAGGTTCAACATAAGGTGTTTTTTCAATTCTATTTGCATCCGGGATGACATTTTTCGGCGACAGCAAATCTGAATTGGGGAAAGTAACGTAGTTTATTAACAAATCTACCTACCTTCTACTGAATTTTCTGCATCACCTGCAGGATTTAACTTCTCTTCTGGTGGAGTTTCATTGCTTGCCACCTTCAAAAGACGGCCAACATATTCCGCTAGTTCCTCGTCCTCGTTTATCACTTCATCCGAATATGATTGCATTTTTTAGAAGATTTATATGCAACTGTTAAGACCGCTGTTTTAAATTATTTTCAAACGTGATAATTAGTCAAACGCTAAAGCCACCCGGTGTTTACGTAATTTGGCAAAAATGGAACCGCAAATCCCAACAGTATTGCATTCATTACCCAAGCCATTTTTTACCGTTAATTTCTTGAAATTTATATTGAAATTCTAATAATATTGTCTGCTTCAGGTAATGACGTCGCAGTACAATTTCAAAAGGATAACTGTCGTCCCTAGCGCTTCGGTAAGCTAATTATATACGATTTTGTGGACCTTGTTTTATTTAGGATTTGAAAGATGTAGTTTTATCTAAAACCCAGAGGAAAACTCCTACCGTTGTTCACAGACAGTACTCAATTGGAAGAATTCGTGCTTTTTACGCCCGGAAAATTAAATTTCTGCAGCAAACTTTACACGACAAATTAACGCAGATTATCAATGAGTTCCCGAAAATGGAGGTACGCTCTACCCACTTTGTGAGATTAGTTATTTTGTATTTAGGAAGTTCATCCTTTTTATTCCGATTTGATGAATATTCTCTATGATCGAGACCATTACAAAATTGCTCTAGGACAAATGAATACAGCACGCCATCTCATTGATGGGTTTGTCCATTTCTTTTTTCTTTTTGCATATTTATTGTTCCAGAATTGCCCGAGAATATGTTCGTTTAATGAAGTATGGTGATTCATTATATCGCTGCAAAATGCTGAAAAGAGCTGCTCTTGGACGTATGGTGAAACTTCTCAGGCGTCAAAAGTCCAGTTTTGATTACTTGGAGCAAGTTCGTCAGCACTTGTCTCGTCTGCCGAGTATTGATCCTGGAACAAGGTGTTAATATGCCAAATTATTATATATAATGCCTTGTTTCAGAACTCTTATCCTATGTGGTTTTCCCAATGTCGGTAAATCGTCTTTCATCAATAAAGTTACTCGGGCCGACGTTGAAGTGCAGCCATACGCTTTCACAACTAAAGCTTTATATGTTGGACATTTGGACTACAAATTCTTACGGTGGCAGGCAAGCTTATTCTGAATCACTTCCTTTATTCTCTTTTGTTCAGGTAATTGATACCCCCGGTATTCTCGACCAGCCGTTAGAAGAAAGAAATACCATTGAAATGCAAGCTGTCACTGCTTTGGCTCACTTGAAGGCCTCAGTACTGTTTGTCATGGATGTTTCGGAACAATGCGATAAAACCATTGAAGAACAGGTTAATTAGCATTTGTTATCTAAATGTTTGCTCCTTTCCAGGTTAACCTCTTCGAGTCCATTCGACCTTTGTTTGCAAACAAGCCAGTCTTGATTGGATTAAACAAGGTATGCTATATTTATTTTTGGCGAGGCATATATATTTTCTAGGTTGATATTATGCGTCGATCTGATCTTCCCGAAGAAAAAAATGATTTACTGCTTAAATTGGAAAAGGAGGGCGTTCCTATTGTTGAGATGTCAACTGTAACCCAAGAAGGAGTCTTGAGCATTCGTGACAGAGTAAGATTTTTAAACATTAGTTTGCCGGCAGCTTAACTAATCTTTAAACCAATTTAAAATTGCAGGCCTGTGATGAGCTTCTTGTGCAGCGTGTCGAAGCTAAATTACAAGCAAAGAAAACTCCAAATGCGGAAAACACGATACTTAGCAGACTATTTGTTGCTACACCTGTTCCTAGAGATGATAAGGTTAGTGTGATTTTGCGAACTGCCTAGCTCGAATACTGCGTTTCCTTGTTTACCAAGTGGGTATTTGTCAACCTTTCGTTTTTCAGGTTCGGGCTCCATTTATTCCCTCTGCTGCTCTCAAGCGCAAAGAAGACAAAACTAATGCAATGGATACTTCGGCTAAATTTGAAAGGGGTGAAGGTAAGTCTCTTCCGGCGACAATCCGCTCGGAAATGTTGTATCTGTAGCTGCACTTACTTCGGTCATCGAGTTGATGGTTCAATAAGGAAGCTTCTGATTCACTTTATAATATACAATTACAGGAATGCGCAAACTTGAAAGGGAATTGGAGTTAGAGCTGGATGATGATTATCTCCTCGATCTGAAGAAGCGCTATTTGCTCAAAAACGATGAAGAAAAGTATGATATTGTTCCTGAAATTTGGGAGGGTCACAATATAGCTGATTTTGTTGACCCAGATGTTCAAAAGGTTTGTGTTAATTCCTGTTGGTGCTAATTGCATTTTTTTTTCAGAAGCTTGCTGAACTACTGGCGGAAGAAGAATTGAGAGAACAAGCGGGAGAATATGATTCTGATCTTGACAGTGATGATGACGAGAGAAAGGAAAAACACGAATTGGGCAAACAAATCAGAGAGAAAGAAAAGCTGCTCAGTTTGGAAGGTCAAACTAATAAAGCCAGAGCGGTATGTTTCACATAAATACATATAAATACATATAGTTTTTTAATGTACTTTGTTTACTCTTTACAAAAATATTATTTAAGGGTCACCGTGTGTCGCGCATGATTCACCGAAAGCGAGATAGATCTATGACTCGCCTGGAAGATGAATTGGGAGAACTTGGTGTAGATGTATGTTTTAAGCTTGCTTTGTTGAATTGACGTTTTTTCATTGCTTGGGTTGTTTAAATCATTCACTGATTTTGTTTAGATTGACAGTAAGAGAATGAAGAATCTCCAAGGACAAGCAACTAAGGCACCTCTTGGAAAGAATCTCAAAGTTGGACGATCGCCCAGTCTTGGCTCTGTTCGACCAGCTCCTAGAGACGTGGTCGCAATTCCAGATGATAAGGTTTTTGGCTTTTTATTTTTTAACTATTTCGTTTTTTTAGCAACGTGCCAAAGCTAAAGATCTCCGGGCGAAGGCTCTCAGTCATCTTAAAAGAGAAGCCAAAAAAGGAGAAGCTGATCGTCATGTTTATGATCTTAAGCCAAAACATCTTTTCTCCGGAAAGCGTGGCATGGGAAAGACAGAAAGACGTTAAAACAAACTTGTTACTTTTTATTGTTTTTGTTATTATCCTCGAATTTATTGTTACTGTTATTGAATATAGTAAACTATTCATCAATTTGTATCTTGTTGTTTAAAGGGTTCGTAGTGGAATAAATCGGGTGTGATTACCTCAGTTCTTTTTTATTGATATGAGGTGCAGTTGTAGATGGGAAAACCGGAATTTGAAGCTGTATCTGACAAGAAGAATGAAACAAAGTTAAAGGTTCATTTATTTTTCATATTGAATAACATAACAATGATGAATGTTTAGAAGAGAGCTTGGCGAGATAAAGTTCGAAAGAATGCTAAAAAATTGGCAAAACAGGCCGAGCGTTCAGCTACGGAGGTATTTGTATTGTAAGAAGATCTTTATTAACATATGTAGGTTAATATCTCCACACAAGCTTCCGAAGCCCCCAAAAAGAAGAAAATCAAGAAAAAGAAATACAAGGAGGTCGTTAGTCAGGATAAGAACATTAAGGAGATATTGGATCCAGTCCAGGAGAAACTTAAAAAATTAGAGGCTGGTAGATTTAGGTGGGTCAGTTTATATCGATATTAATTTTGGTATGTATAGGTATATATATATTTATCCATATATGATTATTTTTATAATATGAGTATCAGTATTCCAATGACCACTATATTGAAGGTTTATCAACGAACAGCTGTACACCATGAGTGGTAGTGATGCATTAAAGTATTTTGCTACTGATCCAAATGCATTCCACTGTTACCACAAAGGGTTCGCTGACCAGGTTAGGACAACTATTTAGTTTGTAACTTTATGTAATTTAGGTGAAAAAGTGGCCTAACCACCCCTTGGAGAATATCATTCGTTGGTTGAGGGCGAAACACCCGAAAAAAATTGTATTCGATCTAGGATGTGGCGAAGCTAAAATAGCCGAAGCTCTTGCGAGTACCCATGAGGCAAGTGATTTAATTCGACTTACCGTAATCAATCTAATCAATCGTGTATAGGTGAAATCGTTTGATCTGGTTGCCGTAAACGATCGGGTTACCGCTTGTGATATGGCTCATCTACCTGCAGAGGATGGTTCTGCTGACGTCGTTGTCTTTTGTCTCTCGTTGATGGGCACAAATGTAGTTGACTTTATTAAGGAAGCGAGAAGAGTCCTGAAATTAGGGTATTGCTCCGCCCTACTTGTTGATCTATCTTGCTATTCAGGGGTGTTCTTAAAATTGCGGAAGTTACCAGCAGATTTGTGAATATGAATACTTTTTGTGATGCTGTTTGCAAATCAGGATTTCAACAAAAGGAACAAGTAAGATTTTAGAGTTTTAAAGGTTAATAGCTTTGAAATTTCAGCGACAGCTCACCGATTATTTTGTGATGCTCGAATTCACCAAAATCTCTGAAATCGAAAACAAGCGACCATTTGGATTAAAGTTGAAGCCGTGTTTGTACAAACGGAGATGAATAATATTTTGCTGTTGTTGTTTTATTTTTTGTTATTGTTCTTAAATTTTATGTCTGATTGTTTTCGGTATTCTTTTATGTTTGAGATGCATCCGTACCTGGGGTCCCTCTTGATTGGTTTGCTAAATCATACATTTTCGGTACGTATGGCGCTAGATCTATTTTCCGAGGAAGTATATTGCTTCGCTCTCAGTGCAGATAGGGTAAGACTTCTTCCAGAATGGCTTAACAATGTTCTTAAGCTCGCTTACTTTTGCCATTTTTGCCTGCGGAATGACAAAGGCTGTCAGCTTAAACGCTGTGTTGGCTGTCGATCAATTTACTACTGTAGTACCAATTGTCAGAAGGAAGATTGGAAACTGCACAAACCTGAATGCAGTACTTATAAGGTGTGTTTTGTTGGTGTACTCTGGGAAAGCTTATTTAGGTTCATTCTAATTCAGAACTTTCGGAAAGTGTCCGAATGATCATGCGCCTGGCTGTAAACTGGTCAGAAGGAACTTTTGGCACTACTGAGCTAGAAAGTGGTAATATTATCAATATCCTTGATTCCGTTTTTATTTTAATTCAGGTGACCGCTCACTTTCCTCATTAGAATATCATGGGGAATCAGAATCACTGAACAAATTGGCGATACGTTTTCTGACTGATTTCAGAGAAATGGTGAAATCTCGAATCGTTGGAGATGAAGTTTTAAAAAAGTTAGCTTGTGTGCCTAATTTTAAGTTATTGTTGCGACGTCTAGGCTTTTCAAAATAGTTGCGGTCAATAGTTTTTCATTAACAAATCAACTTGGATCTTCTATTGGTATTGCACTCTGTATAAAGATGAGTGTCATTAATCATTCTTGCAAGCCTCGTACAAGAATGGCATATAAGTAAGGACTTAATTCTCATATAGTGAGAACATATAATCAGGAATCGAACAGTTTGTATGGTGCCAACCGATCTTACACAAGTTCCGAAACGCCTGGATTATGCGTTTCACTGTTACATTGACGATATGCTGCCAATGGCTGAACGTAAAGAGTTGCTTATGGTTGTACTCATTTCATTTTAAAATTTGTATTCAAAAATTTAGCAACGGTATATGTTCAATTGTTCGTGTGAAGGATGTTCCGACAAGGAAAGAAATGAAAAGATGGAATCTTGGATATGCGACAGATGCTCAGCTGGCTGGTTACCGCCATACGAAGGATCACCTTGCACAAGGTAAATTTTCCTTGTATACCCGAATATTTCTATATTTTAGTTGTGGATGTGTTGCGGATGAAGGCCACCTTCACACATGTCTGATGGCTGTTCAGTCTGTAACTGCTGGTAATAAAGTGATTCAGAGGGGAAATGTTTCCCAAGAGGCAAAATTCACACTGGCAACTAAGGTATGTTTATTCCATAATATGGACCGACAGCGCTCAATGGAAGTATTTCCTTGTCATGTAATCCTTGACTCTTTAGTTTTTTAGTTGACTACAATGATGGATGATGTGTTTCACCGCCTTAATGTGCTACGAGTTCCTTCGCTTCTGCAGCTATACGGAAATGCTATTGCTTGTCAGAAGTAAGTCAACAAATGCTCCCCTTTACGTATTTTTATCAGTTTTGAAAAAGCAGTAGAATGCGGAAATCATTTGCTGGATATTTATCAACATTTCCGCTATCCAGACGATATCGCCACTGTCTACTTCAAATATGGACTTGCTCAAGTTTATAAGGTAGTTATTTTTACATTCCAGCTTCAAAACGCAATTTCAGAGATTGGATAATTCGAAGAAAGTTCATGAGCTGCTCTCTACCAGCTGTCTTGCAGTATTGGGAACCGCGCATGGCACAGACAGTGAAGTATTTAAGAACTGTGAAATCATGCTGCATAGTTGCAAATAGTCCTCATATTTTGTACTGATCTCATTCTTAATTGTTATTTTTATGTTGTTGTTTTTTCTATATTAAATTATCTTCTATGTAAGATGGTACTCCATTGTCGGTTTTAGCCAGGTCAAATGATATTTATGTTGTTTAATTCATTTTTGAATATTTTTGACTTTAGGATGTCATCAGTAGACTTTGGCTGGAGAAGATTCAATTTCTTTGATAAGAGCATTATACAGGACCCACAAAAAAATGATGATAAGTTTTTAGGATTAAAGGTTGAGCTCGTCGTTTATCATTTGCATTTTTGTACATTTAGGATGTGTCAGTAAGATGCTGGTGTACAGGTGGATCACATGTTTATCTCGGTGAATCTCAGGGAGGAATTTTTCGAATGAGCAATCAGCTAAATATATTATTCTGGAAAGCCTATCAACATGCATTGGGGGATGTTAACATGGTTTCCCCGTATTTGTTCTCGATTGGGGTGAGTTTGGTGTGAAACTAATAAATATATGTTACCTGTATAGGAAGATGACAGTTCCGGCGAGTCGATACTGAAGCTTTGGAACTGTGAGTCAGCCTCCAATGAACCAACCTTGTTAAAGTCGGTCAGGCTTTCCCAAGTTTCACCCTCTATAAATTGCGTGGCCACATCAATAACCGTACACTCCCTTCTCTCTGACATAGCCATAGGCTTTACTGATGGTTCTGTGATATTGTATCAGGGTGACGTAATACGGGATAGGGTAAGAATCACTATGTTTTCCTGTACATCTGAACGTGTCTAGGCCAGCCGGTGGGTGCGCATTCGAGAAAGCTCAATCTTGGAAGGTTGTGTTTCCGGATTGGGATTAGCGCATATTCCTGGGGATCGTTGTATATTATTTACTGTAACCACGAAAGCCGTTCTATCATATGTTATAGAAAATAAAACTGCTTCAAACAAGGTGCGTAGGTGAATACCTTAAATTGTTTGAAGGCATTTTTCAGATCAAACACGATGCTAGTGGTGTTTCTAAAGATTGTTTCTGTTTTGACGAGAGATTGGGACAATTAATTGTCGGAAGCAAAGAGGTTAACAAAATTTGTTATTGTTTAATTTTGTGTTTAGATGGTCTACATATATGATGCTGAGCAATGTTTGGATGCAGAGAATGTTCCTGGAAGATGTTACCAGTTGGGCAGAGGTCATGAAAAATCACAAATTGTCTCATCTGATCATCACGTTGTTTTGGTTACCAAGCAACATGCGTTGATTCCGTAAGTTTGCCGAATTTATATAGGGATATTTTCTGTTACGATGGCATATTTTAATAAATAATGATAAATTCCCAATTTCAGATCGGCGAATACTGAGTTTATGTCCATGGTAACAGTTTATGATGTAAAAGGACAATACATTGCTTTTTCCTGCTCTTTACCATCGCTATGCAGGTACCGTGTTACCGAAAACTGGAACTGTGGTTGACGATTTTTAGTGTATTTACTCTCGGTGACTCAATAATGATCCTTGCTCAGGACGGAACGTTGTCTGAGCTAAGTGAAAAAAATTTGAATGCTAAACTGGATATCCTCTACAAAAAGAATCTATTTGACGTTGCTGTAGGGTCAGTCACAGTTTCGAAACTGGAGCTCATTATTTCGTTTTAGTTTAGCAAGAAGCTGCAAGGATGGAAATGAACTTCTCGGATCAATTTATTCCAAATATGGTGACTATTTATATAGGTAACATATGTAGAACATTTTATTATCAATGTATTGTCTAGCAAGGGTGATTTCGACAATGCTATCAGTCAGTACAAACAAACTATTGGATTTGTACAACCTTCCTATGTTATCAAGAGGGTTTGTCAAGCTGTTTGAACCTAATTGGTATATATATTTTAGTTTCATGATGAATCGCGCCTTCCACAGTTGTGTGTATATCTAGAAGCACTACACGCAGTCGGTAGTCAAAACGGTCATCATACAACAATTCTACTTCACTGCTATGCCAGAATGAACGCTAAGAAGAAGATGTTGTCTTTTATAGGAAATACGAAACATATTCCGGAGGCCGATCTCAGTGTAGCTTTTCAAGTAGATTGCTTTATTTAATGTCGCTCAGCATTTAAATTATAGGTTCTGCGCTCATGTAACATGCCAAATGAAGCAAGTATTCTGGCGATGAAAATGGGACGTCATGATGAAGCAGTTTCCATATTAGTAGAGGATCTTAAAATGCTTCCCAGGGCTTTGAAATATATTTCACAGAGGTCACCAGATGAGGTTTGGCATGTTGTTCTATCATTTGGTGTTTGTCGTTTCAGACTTGTAAATACCTGGAAAAGTACGGTCGAGCCTTACTAGCCGCATGTCCCACCGAGACTATGGACATCCTTCTTGTGCTAATACAGGGGAATTCCGATCAGTTCACCCTCTCCAAACTTATTTCAATATTTATGGGTGATATTGAAAATACCACAAAATTCATTGAATACATCATTGATAAGGTTTGTTTGTACTATTTTGCTCATTTCGTCACCTTTCCCGCAGGTTGATCCCGCGGTGCAGAAAGAACTGGACTCCGTGATTTTGGAGCTGCGATTACGTTCTCTCAAAGGCAGAATTTTGGTATCTATTTTAATTTGATAGACATTCGTTGTTCTCTTAGAAGGATGACGATTTCGATAAATATATTTGCCGCTTTGTGAACGCGGATCAACTTGACCGTTGTCTACAGCTCACTCAGCTCTTTCCATCCAGTCAGCTAACGGAGTTGATATTGAAAAAATTGAATAGGTAAGCTTTATGTTTTCCATGAAATATTTCTTTCATTGGATTTTGACACAATAGCGTTTTCTTTAACTCATTCGAAATTATTTCATTAGTTGCATCGGCTCTATCTTAATTAAGGCGTCCATGGTGAATATGGTCGTCCGAAGGAAGGGCAAAATGAGTATAGGCGTCCGAAGATATAAACATTTAAAAATGAAAGAAAGAGATAAAGATATACTTTGGGGTAAAATGATACGGGGAACTCAAATATGATATTTTTATTGTTCGTCGTATCATTTTACCCCAGGGTACATCTTTTTCTCTTTTCCTTCATCTGTATATGTTTATACCTTCGGATGCCCATACTCATTTTGCCCTACCCTTGGACGTCTATACTCACATCGGACGCACATACTCGCCATTGACGCCTTAACTAGGATAGAACCGTTGTATCATATTTTCAGTTTTTAACGGGTGCGGGCGAAGTAGTAAATTATAGGGGAAGTTATATGTTGCGTTTGCTGGAGAACAACACAAGCAGTAACTGATGACGTTTTCATAATACCATGGTTTTCAGATGGAACGATTTGCTCCAATTATATATGAAGGAAAATCGATTGCAGGACATGATTGACCTTTGTAGATCTGAACAGTATGTTTTTTTCTTGCTCTAACTATAGTCTATAGTTATAACTTCATTTACTTGTTTTTAGTGGATGTGAAAAGATGTGGTTGGATATTCTCGTCTATGTATCCCAGACGTCGCATGCAATTAACGAAGATACTATTATCAAAATGATGAATACGTAGGTTTAATCATCATAATCATTTTCTTATCACGTTTTAGGATTGATGAGACTTCATCTGTTCATCCACTGATGGTTTTGGATATTCTTTCAAAAAGTGCGACATTGAAAGTATCAGTGGTCAAAGACTTTGTTATCAACTGGCTAACGAAGCAAGAAGCGCAGGTTAACATTTAATACATATGTGAAGTGTCGGTGACATTTTAGATTGATAACGATAATAAGAATATTGCTGAAAGCGAAAGACGGATTAACGAAATAGAGAAGAATATTGAATCCCTGAAGCTGAAGTTTGAGATCTAAGTGGGACCGAATTAACTGATTATTTTCAGCGTTCAAAACTTCCAAGTCAATAAATGCTGTGCCTGTGACACGGCTTTACATCTGCCTGCCGTCACCTTCCTCTGTAAGCACAGCTACCATGTGCATTGTTTTGAATCGTACGCAGATCAAACCGAGAACTGCCCCGTCTGTAACGTGGAGCTGAAAAATAAGAAGTACTGTTAATATACGACAATCAAAGAATTCATGTTCTGTTCCAGGGCTTCAAACTCATTTGTTAATGACCGTAGTTCATATAGTCAATTCCAGAAGGAGGTAGGCTCATTTGTTTTCTTGTTATTTAATCGTTTGCATTTAGCTGAATAATAGCAATACTAATAATATGGAACTAATTGCTAAATACGTCAAGATGGGAGTGTTCGATGCTCCCTCAGGAAATACGGTCAATGCCAGGAATCCAATCATCTCAAACGCAAAGGTAGTATTGTTGCTCACGGAAAAGGCCAAAATTTAAATTTAATTCATTCATTCAATACCTAAAATTTGTACTAATATGAATGTCATGACTGAATTTCTTCCCCATCGTTTGTTCTCAACATTATATTAACGAGATATCACGTTATTCAATTCCAAAGTATTATTTTACTGTTGTAGGTTATGCCATCGTTGTCGATATCACTGAATCCATTTGAAGATGCTTCTTCTGATTCAGTGGAGGACAGTCTCAACCCCTTCTTGCCCGCCGCAGCTACTACAAGACCCGCCAATGCAAGAGGCTCCTTCTCAAGTCAGCAAGGTGGTAGAAGGAATACGAT
This sequence comes from Phasmarhabditis papillosa, assembly GCA_034691345.1. Lineage (NCBI taxonomy): Eukaryota > Metazoa > Nematoda > Chromadorea > Rhabditida > Rhabditidae > Pellioditis > Pellioditis papillosa. The sequence goes on from JAQGAV010000764.1 coordinate 18,471, forward strand.
TGTGAAACCAGTCAAGAAAGTTGTCGAAGCCAAGAACCCATTTGAGGGAAGCACTAATCCTTTTGACGATTAGGTATTACTTATTTTTATTTTTAGAACCATTTAAAGTTTTGTAATTTCTCCCATAATCTGTGATTGAGTTGCAGGTTCTATTTGTATATAACGAGCTGTCATTATATGTTTTATTTTACATCATGTGATATGTTTATACGTTGTATTTTGAATGTAAAAAGTAATTTATTGGCACATATAATAGATGTGATAATAATGTATTTTTCGTTGATTGGAGTAATATGGTACCCGGATGATAATTCTTTAGTTGGTTTGGTGGTAGTTTACCATCCTGAAGAATGCTGTTGTTGGTTGTTTCTTAGATTTATATCTGACCTCCCCATCCTCCTCTTCCCCATCCCCATCCGCGGCCCCAGTTGCCCCAGCCTCCTCCGTGGTTGTGTCCTCCTGAAATGATAACATTGGCTCGATCAATACTGTCTTTTTTCTAGGTTAGCAATTGTATTGCCTTTTAGAGCCTGCAAAAGTTGTTAGTTTCTTTTTCCTACACGTGGCATTTCCAACCTACCTCGTCCGCCGTTGCCGCCCCAGTTTCCACCATGGCCGCCCCATCCCTCTGAAAAAGTTGGCGGTCAATCTTTAGTCGCACTAGTCATGGATTAGATGCAGTGCGAGTGTTAAAAAGTTTGATCTTATGGTTGGCAGGGTTCTCAAATGGGCATGGTCAACTTTGAGAACCCTGAGCTAAAAAATAGTTACTTTATTACAATACCGGGCCGATTCTAAGAACCCCGCTAGTTGGGAAAACGAAAGATAAGATATTGAAGCTAGTCGCTTGTTGGGCTAAGAGTGTCCTTTTTTAACAAGAAATAGGATCTGGGATTGCCATAAAGACAAGATAGATAAGCAGCATACCTTGTCCTCCCCAGCCTCCTTGACCACCTCTACCGCCTCCTTGCTGGCCGCCCCATCCGCCTTGCTGGTTGTCACCACCCCAACCGCCTAAACCTATTTGTGTGAAATATACTAGTTTGTATTGGTTCTGTATTGATCGGTTAGTTATTGAACGGTTTTCGTTCACATCACTGCCTGTAGCCGTATTCACGTTAAAGTCACTGGACACAACATGTTGAAGTGCCAAAACCAGCGAGTGTGCTGGATAAGTTAGATCCTACCCTGTCCTCCTCTGCCACCTCCTTGGCCGCCGCGTCCACCACCGCCTTGTTGGTTATCTCCCCAACCGCCTAAAACATTTAATTTACAAGTAGTAAAACACTTGGAGTACTGTTTAATGAAGTATTGTTGCTAATAACAATTGTTTAACTGTATATTATTTGACATCTATATCTCAATATAACTATCATTAATTTTTGGAATCAGTAATCTGAGTCACTCTCTGGCTGAACCTCAATGATAGGTTGCAGGAGTCTTTGTCTTTGAGGAATGATGACATCGCGTGAGGTCATCATTTTATCTTTCTATAATATTGCTCACCCTGTCCTCCTTGACCGCCTCTGCCACCGCCTCCTTGCTGGTTATCTCCCCATCCGCCTAAAGAATGTATGTTATGCGGGGTTCTCAAATTTTGCGCCGCTCTAGTTCGCTCCCACCGGCCGGGCCGTGCCGTTTGAGACACTTATTTTAGGGTAATTGAATTGGAATAGTTAGGGTTATCATTATGATGGTCAGGTTATCTTCATTGATTGTCTTAAAGTCTGCAGCGCCAGAACAATACATACTAAAATAAGCAAAGCGCTCCAGCTAGTTATTCTGATGCTAATATTGATACTGAATTGAGTTACTAACCTTGTCCTCCTTGTCCACCACGGCCGCCACCACCTTGCTGACCTCCCCAGCCACCTAAAGTTATTTATTAAAAACAACATCTAATTTCAATGGAATCTACTGCATCCATGGATGATAATTTGACGGGATAACCCAGGAAGGGCCGAAAACTTTTGACCACGGGCTGTCCGGGGTCGGTTTATTCCCACACTTGGGTGTATCGAATAAGTTGCTAGGACTGTTTCAGGTATTTATTTAGCATTCTGAATATCGAACACTGTGGGAAAGGTTGAAAACCATAGGCCATTGTGGGTAGCAGAAGAGCAGGAAGCGTTTTAAGTCCGAATCTGTGCATACCTTGGTTTCCTCCTTGTCCACCTTGATTGCCTCCCTGGCCACCCCAGCCGCCTTGACCGCCGTCTTCTCCGCCACGACCGCCGCCGCCACCGCGACCACCTCCTGAATGAAAATGTATTTTAGGCATTAAAAACAGCTGGCTTTGAACTGTACAGACTGACTGATATCTTATCACGTGTCTTCAGATGCAAGGGGTGTGAAATGAAAGCTAGGGTCGGGCCGTAGCAAAAATTACTACAAAAGAGTCGGGACCAATCTACCGCCCAATTTCACCTCTGCAATAATAGTTGGCTCCAACTTGCTCAATTGACTCATTCTATAACATTTGTCATGCACATTTGCATGTCCTATCCAGGGGGGGGGGGGGGATTGGATTGACGGGCCAGCCCGGTCCGCAAGCTAGTATTTCGAAAACTGTCCCGAAGCGAGCCGGTCCTTCCCAATCCTGACAACATCTAGCTTACCTTGTCCTCCACGGCCTCCGCCCTGTCCTCCTTGACCGCCTCTTCCGCCGCCTCCGCTACCGCCGTCGCTGCCGCCCCATCCGCCTGAAAATAAAGTTAATTACAAAAATTCTGTTACAATGAAGTATTCACTAGTTCTTGCAATTATTGAACTACTTTTAAGCTAAGGTTTTAAGTTAATATTGATCTATAACCATGATGCGGTGTTATGAAAACGAATGGGAGATCGCTCTACTTTCGACAATCGCAGCTACTTTCGTACCGCGCCGCCGGTCAAAGTTTTGAGTTTTGGAAAGAACTATATCTTTGGCTATCAGGATTAGGATTATTTCTACAACAATCTATAGTCTATATCAATAACTAGGTTTCCAGCGCACTATCCTGGAATGAGGCGGTGTTACATTAAAATGAATATACTTTTGAAAAAATGGCGCCAGATTTTGCATTTCCTCTCACGGAACACCGCTGCTCCCTAGGATGCTTTGCTGGAAACAAAGCGTTTGATATAGTCACTACATAACTACAATTCTATAATAAATCTATGTTATCGTCTTCTAGACACTGGTATTCAAGAAGTTTCAGCAGCTAACGGTCTTTTAAGGAATCAGACAAGTTTCTCAGTTTCGCCGGCCCGGGCAACATTGCTCGGCTCGGTATATTTTGCTTCTAGCCACCTTGTCCTCCTTGACTTCCTCCCCATCCGCCGCCGCCGCTACCGCTGTCACTGCCGCCCCATCCGCCTACTGCGGGTGGTCCTAAAACGAATTATTACAGTAATCTAAGTAAGCAGAGTGTTAGCGCTGTGTATATTGCAGGTTAGTGTTAAATTATTTTTAACTAGGTTAGGAACTAGGTTACGGACAATCTATCAAAAAGCTGATTTATTGATTTTGGGGAAATTCGCGGGTAGAGTTGCGATATTGTATAGTTGGTGGACTAATCGTATGCATGGGCTTACGGTACGAACTGCAAATTTACTAGATCTTATTCAAGAAATTAGAGCAAATTTGTGCTCTAATTCTAACTTTTTAGACCTTTAGCTGCAAGCGATTAGTCGGCCGACTATAACTATAAAGCGTTGTGTTATTCAAGAATAAAGTGACCGCCGTGTCTTCTGCGTATTCTTATGAGAAAGTTGGCGCTTTTAGCAAACTTTGAATTAAAAAGTGCGGCTAAATGGGTCTTTTGAATTCGACTATAGGTTCTATCTTTTGATAAATTCTCCTAGGGCGTTGATTGGGCAGTTTTAAGACACTTGTGGTTAAGATAAAGTTTCGCTTGTTACTTTGCTTTGTCACTATATTCCTTTGTTGGATATATCTCCGTTTTGATCTTTCTTAACCTTGCGTCGTCGACCATTTTGTTACAAAAACGGAAATCTCTCGGCGCAAGCAAAATATAAACAGAAATGAAATGTGTAAAAATATTGCAAGTGAATGCTATCACACAAAACAGGTACGGTGAACAAAGAAGTGGACAGATTTTTAAAATTTAATAACTTAAATTTGATAAATAATACAAAGCAAAGTTAATTTTAAACAAATAGTTCGCTGTTCTTATAATATTTGGGATTGCCAGAAAAGACAGCCGTGTCAAAACATAACTACTTTGAATATTTTGCAATCGCCTACGAAATAGTTCAGTTTTTGACGCTTCTGTTCTCTGGGAATCTCACAATATTTAGGTTTCTAAGTAGAGAAAAAAAATTGAAGTTTGACAGCCTTCCCTCAAAAGAACACTTATAAATTCGTAAAAGCAATCATCCCTGCTAGGAAACAATGCATTCTGGAAACCAAGAACTTTTAACATTTAACTTTAATATAATATAATAATAATAAAACTTGTAAATTACCTCGTTCTTGTGCCAAAATGGCGACTACAACCAGAAGACAAAGAAACGCAAAACGCATCTTCACAATAGACAAATATCCGTCTTCGAGTCTTATAAAGGGAGCGAAAATTTAAGAGAAAAAGGGGGCGGAGCGACTGTCAGCAAGCGCTACAGTCGGTTGGACGAACTAACCATGAGGAACAGGCCACCCACGCAGATTAAAGCTATAATTTTGTAAACAAGTGTCTGCTTATTAGTGAATCATTGTGATTGTCTTTGCTGAGTAGGTAGTTCGCCAGATTTGAAACAAAATAGGCCCAGAAGCGACCGGTGAACTAATTTTGGAAGGCTGAGGTTGGTTGGGATGACTCTGTTAACGATCTTGTTCTGAAGTAGCATTGTTTGGATTATAAACTAGAATATCGAAATCTGGAAGTCGGTACTTGGCTTTGCTTCTGGTACATTGTTCTTGACTCCGTATATATTACTTGAGCTCCGGAAATGACCATGATTACTTGTCAACAGTACTACAGTCCGCATGACCAGAGCTGTTAAACCGGCTAGTCCGACCTGGGTTGTCCTATGGAGAAGCTGTGCAATATAAAAAGAAATGAAAATCAGCCGAATGGAAGCATTTTTTCGAAACTACATTTATTTTGATATAACATTGCTGTTCTCCAGGCTACTGATCTGGAAACCTCGCTCTTGGTACAGACTATATCATTCTTTATGAATTCATACATCAAAGTCTACAAAAACTGTGTTAGACAAAAGAGTACGAACCAACAGAGACTTGTAGAAAAACCTGTTATATTTTATAAGAAGCTAAACAAACATTCGACTAGAGTTTAGTCTATACATGCACAGTTCTACAGTTATTAACCCGAATGCAAATACAAACAATAAGCGAAATTTAAAATATAGGGTACGAATTGAAGCAAGAAATACACCGGACAACTTCGAAGCCGAGCATTCAAACTTCTGAAATACAATCTGAGCCAAAGCTCATTAATCGTCAGCCGGACTGGTCGGGGCAATCTGAAGTTAGAAAAATTCGATCGACGTTACAAGAAACATTGGTGTTGGGTCCAAAACTATTCCGAAATTATCGAATACCGTCTTTTCTCTACGGAAACGGCTGAATTATGGTCTAATTCATCCAATTTTTCAATTCAATGAAGCTATAAAACATACAATGGCTGGGAATTTCATGGGCCAGGCCGGGACCGACTTTTTGGGAAATCGGCCCAAAATTTAAAAAGTTTTAATGAAGTTTAAATGTTTTAATGGCCCGCGCAAAGACAATTTTAATGAAAAAAATCGACTGATTTAGGTGAACATTCTGATAAATAGTATTCATAAACATCAATAGGTAAAGAATATTGCGCTCTTTATGGTGCAATAATGCTTCTCTTTTGACTAATCACTTATATAAAGTCTTTATCGAGAAATAGGTTTCAGGTGTATTATCCTGCAAAGAGATGGTGTTTGATATAAATGATCGTACTTCTAAGAAAAGACTCCCAATCCACCGAATCATTTTTATATAACTCCACTGCTTCCCAGGATACTTCGCTGGCGCTAGCGTAATGTAGTTAGAAAAAAGTATTCGATGAAAACTAAAGCAACAAGATCGCGAAATCTGTAGTCAGTTCAACTATGTCCTATTGATTTGATTTAGACAAAAAAGACAAAAGTTCATCTTTTCTTTCTTTTCATCTTAGTTTTTCTCTGTTTTATAATAAATACCCGTTTATTTTGTCGTTCTTTGTGTAGTGTTAGTTGACCGATTTGTCCACTCTTTGGTCAATTAAAATATCTTCTCACTAATGATTTCATCCACCACCCATACAACAAATTAACTTCCTTATTCTTCTTTTTATGATTATCGATTACTTTATGTTGAGATACCGTTAGCTCGCTAGCTCAATAACACCGGTTTTCCTGAAGTTTCAACACCGAATTTATGCCTCCGATTCCCAGAATTGTACATGGACCGACCGTCGCGTGCATCGATACCAGAATTGCAACTGACTTCATATTTAGCGTCATCTTGACTATCAGATGAGATATATCGTCTGAGGAACAGCCTTAACAGATTCAGACTGCTACAATACAAAACATAATGATATAAATACTCCACCATAGCACCATCGGTCAGGGCAGAGCTTCAACTTTTTGAAAGATATCCAAGAATTTGTAAATCCAGTCAGTATGATGCTGCCGATTTTCTTGGAACACAGCATGTCGAATTAACCATTTAGGAACAGTGCCAAAACCTGCGAGTGTGCTTTATTTTGCCGAAGCGGTACCAAAAAATACAGCAATCATTCCCTAAAATGCCCATTCCTGAAAAAATGCACAAATTTTCATAAAAAAAAAGTACAAAAGTGCTAAGATGTGGGAACATCTAAAAATTGTCACAGTCAGCAGGCTTTTCGTTGCGTTGGTCTTTTTCTTAAATGGAAGATAATGTGGCATATCCTAATGGTTAGGAGGCCAGTTTATAAATTCAGAATGGGCTAACTGCTTTGTATTCAGTACACATTTCCGGTGATTCTTATTCGTGGCTGGGACCACCCCGTAGAAATAGAACCAACGAGAAGTAGCGTACAGATAGGATGGATATTCTATAGTCAGCGCTAAGAGTAACGATGGAGTGTAAAGAACTCAACGATCGTCTGAGCCCGTTTTGCGAGCACCGCACCAGCATCTGACGGCTACTCTCAGTTCGATATTGTACTTTGCAAGTACGCGCGTGCGATTTGCCTGCAGGTGCGGTGGTACAAATCCTATAAATACGCAAGTGACACTCCATTATTACTCTCGGCGCTGACTATAATCAAAGAGACTAGAAATGGTACAGTGTTAGATCTATCAATAAGTTTCTCGGAAAAGAAAAGATAGTTATTTAATAATGTCAATGAAGTTTATATATTTTTCAGAGGTTACATTGTACTTATATACTGGCATCCTCAGTGGCCAAATCAAATAAACTATATTCATAAATTAGTAATTCTAATCTCATGAGTGGACCTTCTTCCTATCCCGTTTCATGCTCCCTTTCTGTTGTAAAAATGAGTGTCTGTTATTGAGGGGGCGGGGCTCCCTCCAGCCAGCTCCGGTTGCTCCATGAAACCTCTGTGGATATATCTCAACAAATAATCAATAACTAATATGGATGACGAGATTCAATGGATTCGAGAGGAGCCTAATCAGGTAAGCTACGAGCTATTTGACGTCGTGCCGGGCTAATCCGCTGCCCGGATTTTGCACCGGCAACCTTTTTAAGTGGAGTTTTGAAACTTTATGGTCTTATATAGTTGATGTTAAACTTTCCTTGAACTACTCAATGCAACTTTCAATGGATTCGAGAGAAGCCTAATTTATTTTAACCAAACCTTATTTTTTTCAAACTTATTTAAATTCATCTTTTGTTAACTATAACTTTTTATTTCACTAATTCTGATAATTTTACAAACTTTTAAAAGTTTTTTCCAATACAAATTTAAGTTCTGTTACACTTTTGCATTGCGACGGCCTGCTATCAATTTCGCATTTATTTCAAACGTTTGTTGCCAATAACACAACAAACCTACGCAAAATGAGCTACAAATACTGGGTGGCATCGATTTTGTGTTCCGCCTGGGTGGGAAGGACCCAGAATTCCGTCCATGACCCGGGCTGGCCCACTGAATTCTCGTCCTGCTAACCCAAAAGTAGAAGATTATATAAAATTAGCTTCATATTATTCTATGTATATTGGGTTTTCTGAACAATGCCGAAACTTTTTTAATGCAAAAAGTTTCTTACTCTTATATGAAATCGGTTTTCGTATTATTGATGTTTTATAATCTGTATGGCACGGCTCGCCGCGCCCTAAGGCAACGGGAAGGGGCAATTTCAAATGATGAAATCTTGCGGCTCAATTCCTGGAATATTTTATTAAGGAATTCATGTTAATTTATGTATCATTCGAAAGGTCATATGTCAATCTATGCGCTTGAGTTTTTCGAATGATTTGGTTCAAGCATTCTAGAGGAAATTGACCTTTATTAAATTGGGTGCACAGTCCTTTAATCCCAATGTCTCCGTTGGGGAGCCGTGATGGAGAACTAGGTTTGCAGCGCAGTATCCTAAAGAGTGGTGGTGTTATAAAAAATGAAATGAATGGGAAATTGGTGGATTAGGAGCCTTATCTTCAACAGGATTCATTTTTATGTAACATTGTCTCTCTTCAGGATTAGGGTGGGCAAATGGAGCGGTACGGTAAACGGTATACCGTTCTTTTTCAAAAACCTTACCGAACAGGAGTGTTGCAATATTTTGTCTGAGTAGGGCAGTACGAAAGCAATTTTGCAATCTGCTGATATCGCGCGCGTAGAATGCCAGCAGGCGCAGTGTTAAAAATGACGAAATACGCAGCAT